>JABUQX010076933.1:0-20000 GCA_015478945.1 Trachelipus rathkii
GGAAAAAGGAGAGATTCATACCTTCTTTGCTTCCGGATCAAGTTTGAATATTAGTTCGAGCCGTAGCAAGTCTCCAAGGCGAGAATTGATAGTTCTTCTCAGACATGCATTGCATATACGAATCTCACTGAATGATGGGAAGCTATTGTTTTATGCGTCTGCCTCCTTCAAAGAGTATTATGATTTAGGTTTTCGATTCGTAATAGATGTAAATTTTGTTTTGCTATTAGTTTTCGGCGAAATGGTTCATTCTGTTGGAAACAGATGTTCTTGATTTTAGCTCGTGATGTTAAGTTGATGATTTATCGCCATGTATTTCCATATTTGCGCATCTCCGTAAGTTGTATATAGCTTGTAACTAGTCATGTTTGGTGGTTTTAGAGGCTCTTTTTTATGAGCTTCTATCATCTGTTATTATGCCGATGATACGTAACTTTCGTGTGTAGTTGTGCCATGTGGTAGGTCTTTATGCAGTTAAAGAAAGCCGTATTTGTTAGCAAGTCCGATTGCGATTATCACAAGTAAAAGGTGATTGGTTGGCCTGGTAAGGTGGCTTTGACTTTATAAGTTAGTTCGATTTGGTGCAATTCTGACTGTTTATTCGATGCATTCATTTTGTAGATGTATTTATAATGGTTTCGGTGTAAATGTATGAGTAGAGCCCATACTGATGTAAAAAAACAGGACCCAATTTCTTAGGAACTACTACTTAGCTATATTGATTGGGAGGATTATCGCTGAGGTATACTGAGGGTATAATAATATGGGGTTGTCCGTGGAGTATATATCTTATTCAGAAAAGGTAGATCTTAATTGCTGTTCATTGAGGTGTTATGAACATTTCGAGTTTTGCGGTGTTGCTCGTGATGCTTGTTAGTTTACGAAAGCAAACAGCTACACTCTATTTTTCTCTGGTGGAACTTTGATTTTAAGTGTGAATCTCAGCCTTTTAGGGGTTTTTCTGTCATAAGTTGACCGGAATGAGTTGAGATTCTTACAGCCTATTTTGATGGATGTGTGATTCGTTAGGGTAAATAATGATAATAATAATTAGTGTTGCTAGTGTGCATGAGACTGTGTGTGTTGTAGTGTTTAGGTACATGGTGTGGAGCTTGACAGCATGCAGATTGAGCCTGGATCCCACATCCTAACACCGTGGGTATCTTTACCCATTATTCGTTGTTTATAAACCTATTGGTACTTTAATTAACTATCTTTAATGTTGTAATGTTCACAAACGGAGTGTGGTTCATACGGTCTGGGATTATTGACATATCTGGAAATGTATTATGTATCATCTAGCCACATATTCTCCTTGGTCACATGGATGAAAGAGTTCTAGAAAACGATCGACCGATAGGATTTTTTGTCGAGATATATCTTCTTCTGAGGAATTACCGACTGTGGAATTGGCCCGACAAATTCCTAATCCGAGTAAAAGGCAACTGCTGGTGCTATCTGTGTGTCACTATCTTCTCTGGTGTACCTTGTCTCCTATCGTATCATAGTGTTATGAAGCTTACGTTTAAAGGTCTCGTGTCTCGAGTGCGTTAGAAGGCCCGTTGGGTGTCGATCCTAATTGTGATTGGGAGTGGTGTGCGTGTCCGAGGGTATTCGCGTAGAGATCTTCACGTGTTACCTGATGTGAATATAAAAGTGTGTGAGACAGGTGCAGGTGGTTCATACTCAATCTCTTTCATGTCATGAAACACTCTACGTGAAGGCCCGCAATCATGCCCATCATTACAATCCGTCAGGATGCCCTTTCTGTTTCTGTTTTCCTGGAAAAAGAATTGAAAATTCATAAACAATTGTGTACATACTATTATGTAACAACAATATTTTTTCAGTAATATTTTTCAGTAATATAATCCAAATTATTAAGATTGTTAACTGTACGTACATTTCCGAGTTGGGGTATGCTTTTTCAGATAAGGGGGGTTTGGGGCATGCTTCAGTGGTTATTTGGGAGATTCAGGTCGGATTCCACAGTATAGTTGAATGTTTTCGGTCAGCGTACTCAGATGATTTCCTGTTGAAGTGAAAAAGAGCGTGTAAGCTAATGTAGACTGTTATAGGTGTAATATATACGTATTCCGGAATTTGAAATATGCTTACCTTTCCTTGTTTTTTTCCGTCCCAGCGCTGAGAGGCGTGAAGACAGACTGTGAATCACGGACTGAACGATTTGAATTGGAATTTAACCAGCTTACTTGCACCCAGACTGTTTGAACGTTAGGTTTTTGGGCATCAGCGCTACGTCGAAGTTCTACCGCAGTTCATGGCTGAGATTAAACTCTTTTATTGATGTTAGGTTTCCTGCGTGTAATGCTATAGCGGGAGAAAACATTATGTAAATATAAAACTAATGTTAGATTCTTAAGAACAGCTATTAAGAATATATAGGTAAAATCAGTATTGACATGCTACATATCATTCTCTGATTTCTTCGCACGTGGTGTTCGGTTTGTAGAATACATCCTGCCACCAGCTGTGCGACACTGCTTCTTCAGCGAACAGCTGGTTGCTCTTTTTTGCTCGGGTCGTTTATGGCTTGTCTGTCGTTCGTGGTTATTTTTCGTTGTAAGGGATTGTCGCTCGAGTTTCGTATTAAGTCTTCTCTTAACAGTGACTATTTGCATTCCGTATCACCATCCGCTTTATTGATTCAACATTGTTTTAGCATTTCAACCTGTAAGAAAAGTTATTTTAGAGTATGATATATATATTTATCTATATATACTTATTAATATATAATTGATTATATATATGATATATACATATATATAGTTATATATATATTATATATATATATTTATATATAAATATTATATTATAAAGTTATATATATATTAGGAATTCTATTTTAAACGTCTAGATTATTATATCAAATCGCTTATAGAAATACTCTAGTTGATGATCTATTTTTCATTAGCTTTGGGGATTAAGAAATTAAGATCCATCTTTCTTCGCCTTTCACAGTGCAGCTCGTACATATTCATCATCCATTAATTCCGTAAGAATATATTTATAGGATCCAATTTCATTAGTGTTCGCTGGTACAGGAAGGGGTATTTCGTTCTCGGTCGGTTTCGGGACCACCTTTACGCTTGTTAAAAATAATATTATATATTATTATATATTTATTATATATGATAGTATATATATATATACTATATATATATATTATTATATATATATCATGCTCGTATCTATTATTATTAATAATAATTAAAATTCATTAAAAGATAATATAAATAATAATATATAATCATATTACGTCACTTACCTCTTTTGCATGGCTTTAGGCAGAGTTGTCTTTTCGTTCATTCATCAGCTCGAATGCTACTTCATAGGATTGCACAGCTTCTATCTAATCATTCTCTTCGACTCTTCTCCTAGTACGTGTATCTGATCCTGTTTCTCTCTCATCTCTCACTGAGTGTTTTATATCCTCGTTTGTGATTAGTTGATCAGATACATAGTTATCGTTTTGTTCTTCAACATATAGCTTTAAGATGTAAACAGTGGAATACAGAGATGGTAATTTACTATATAGTATATATATTATATATTATTATATATTTATTATTATTTATATTATATATATATATTTATTAATATAGATATTTTAATATATTTTCTAAATCTATTCCGTATAATATATAGCAGATTCAAAAATATTGAATATATGTACTGAGGGTATGCAATAGGATATATATATATATATATATTATAATATATATATATATATATTTATTAATACATATTGAGTGCATTCGCGCAAATGGCTCTTCACGGCCAATATCGCGGCAAGTCCGTGCAGCACCCTGACATCGTCTACCTTCCCGTCAAGGTTTTTATATGCAAGAATTTAGCCCTTAGGGTATATATTTTAAGCCTAATGTGCGTAAAGGTTAACTAGTACTCTTTAAAGTTTACATATGTATTTCAAATGAGGAACAATGTCTTAAAATATAATGTATATAATATATAATATATTATTAATATCTTATATATTAATATATATATTATTATTTTATATAATTTAATATTATATATTATATATATATATATATATTATATATAATATATTTTATATATATATATTTCGAATTTAATTTGTATACGTTATAGTTTTCTTTTAAAATAATTGGAATACAATGAGGAATCATACATTTGCAGAAGATATTCAGAGCGGTAAATTACTTCATTTTTAAGAATTTCTGACAATTATAAATAGTTGAGTCTTGGTTTGAAGAAGAGGAATACGTTACTGAGAATTCATCAAGAGTGAGAATTTTTAAGTAATCCCTGTAAAAAGTAACGAATAAGACGTCAATAGCTGTGAGCGATAGATTGTCATCGGAACGTTAAGGTTTTATATAGCTTGAATATTGTTTCTTAGGAATGTGCTTTTAAAATTTAAGGGGCCTGGATTTTTTATTCGATTGAAAATGCAGGGAAATCAACTAAGAATATACAATTTTTCACTCAAGTTTGTATTAGTAAGCAACTGCTCTGATGAGTTTTTTCCACTAGGTTAATGTTTAAATATAACCTTCTCGTTTTATCCTATTTTTATAATTTTCTAATTCATTTAGCATAACGTTATCTTGAGCCCTTCTACTGCACAGTAATACGCCAGCGACTGCGTTCATGTTTATCCGGGTTTAGAAGCACGTTTCTATTCTTCTGTGCTAGTTCACTGAGACTTGTGGTATTCCATATAGACTCAGGATGAATAAGGATCCTGTTAAGCCGGATGTTAATTTAAATTCACATCCCTATATGATTCATTGCGTTTTTACAAGGCGTTAAATTGTGTTAGTAGATGGTAAGCATTCGAAGAAAGTGGTGCTGATTATTGATTCATAAGCTATTATATAATTAGAAATGTCAATAGTTTTTGTAGTGCAATTCCCGTTCCTGAATCAACTTAACTGACATGTTTTTGAGCTGTAGATTTCGTAGACAGGCCGAGAACACACAGCGACTACATTGGGGAGAATTGGTGCTATAAGAGTTTTGTTAATCCCTATCGTTGTGAAAAATGCCCATGATTTATGAAGGACTGATTCGTTTTGAAATCTGAATGCTTGGAGATTTTAGATAATGCTGGCTTTTTATTATCTTGCCTTTGTTACAGCTGTCATGCTCAAGCATCCTACTACACACCTTTCAGGGCAGAGTTAAGCATTCACAATGTTAGGTTGATTTTGTTTATAATCTAAATTTTAAATTTGGTTTTGTTAGTTTTTTGGGGGATAATACCAGTGTTTATTAAGTTTAAATAATCTTGCTCCACTCGTAACAAGGGATTTGCGGGTTGAGGGAAAGATAGGATTTTTTCAGATTTCAAGGTGCTGTTTCGCCGTGAGTTTCACTTGTCGTACAAAAATTTTTTAGGTCTCCGAATGCATTTTGAAAATTGGGGGAGGGGGGGTACTCGTAGCACTGCTTTTAGTGCTTACTTTCAAAGCAAACTGTGGCGCAGCCCTAGTCAATTTCAACTTAAGTTCCACACCTTGGGAAGGTAGCAGTCGCTTCATATTTAGTAGATCGCCATTATCGACGTAAAATTCGTAGGTGTTACTTAGAGATTTTCGGCAGCTCTGTCAATATGGCTTACTACATCTTTACAGGCTGTAGAACCCACGGATTGTGCAGTGTTGATTGTTTCTGCATCTTCACTAGAGTTTAAGAAGATTTTGGGAGTGTAGCACTTGTTAGGGGTATAGGCTCGTAAGCTGAATTAACAGGTTTGCTTTTCATTAAGGAATAATTTCCAACGTGGCCTGAAAGCGGTAATCTCAAGAGGTTATCCAGTGTATAACGACATATCATCGGTGTAAGAGGTCGCTTCGTCTCCTGATAAAGTTTAACTTTCAAGTAATAAATGGATGTAGCAAGGATGTATGTAAAAGTCCCGACCAGTTTATATTAACTCTAAGGTGCATCTGCTGTTGGGTAATGTCGAGTGAGTGGATTGATAAGATACGTTAATGCTATTAAGCAAGACTCCTTGGTTCTATGGCGGAACATTAAAAGAATTTAATTCTGATTTACACAGCATGGAGTGCATGGGTTAAGAATTGCAATCTGTCGGTCCAAAAGCTTCCCTAATGATGAATAGATATAATAAGTATCATCTCCTCTTATATCTTTCCCCTAGATTAGGGCTATATATTCTGATGGTTCCCTCAGTTCATTGTAACCTTTAAGCGAGTAAGAAGTGTTTTCGAATCTTCGTGTAAAGAACCTTGCTATTTTACTGTGTCATCATGGTCAGAGTAACGTTTTCCATCTCTATAAGGACAATTGTACAGTGGGAGGAAATTCTTCCCGTGATTGTGGAGTTTCAATTGTTTATAAAAGAAATGCCCGTAAGGTGTGAATTTTCACGTGGTCTAGCTACCGTCAGTATGTAACAAGGATATTTATGAAGATACAGATGCAGATTACTTAATGGTATGTTTTATACAGGCCGAAAGCTTCATTGGTGCAGTAAATCCATTCGGCAGTTTATCGGAAAACGTAGTTATAGATCAGAGGTGATGAAGAGAAACCTAAACAAGCTCACTATCGAGTTTTCAAAGAAACAAAACATAAATCAGAATGGAGGTAGAAGTGCTGGAGCGCGTATGACTCATGTTCATTTAAAGCACCTGATACGGCTTTTTATTACAGGAACAACAGTTGAAGTATCATGACCGAGATTTCGCAAAAGAGGGGTATTTTACAGATGTGTATAGGTCAAGAAATTTTGAGTAATCAGGTTTAATACGGCACTTATATGTTGTTATGAAGAATACTAAATTAACTACACTTCTAGAAAATTGCTTACGGGAAAACTCTGAAGATATTATTGAATTCTTCTTGAGATCAATAGACATTGTATAAATTTATTTCAATGTTTAAAAAACAATGGTGTGATTCTATTACACTGAAACGGATCCAGAAACTAAACTAACGATGGATTTTATAGCGTGACTCTTTTCTAATATATAATTAGGCAGATGGTGTTGCATGTCTAAGAAGTATGATGCATATGGAGCAAACGATCTGTCGAATGGCTATTTGTAAAGCTTTTCGAAAGAGTTAGTTTTGAAATAGCCGTAAGAAGGAACCTTTAGGGTAACTTAAATATATTAACCACGGTACCTCCTGCTCGTCTCCTCCTCTTATTGCGACTAACAGCCGTCATCATGGAGGACGTGCATAAATTCATGTTCCGTACACCTGCGACATGTCTTATAGCCGCAACTGGGGCTTGTCGGGAAAAACAGTTTGCATCTAACTTTATTTAAGTGAATTTAGAGATATTTGTAAGAGCGACTGTGAAATATAATGGTGTATAACGTGATTCAGTGCAAAGTTTAACGAATAATAAAGCTTATTCATTTCATGAAGGCATCTATGCGTAACAATCGTTAAGAAGAACATAGAAGGAGCATAAGGTTATATTACGGACGCCTCATGCATTGGTGATATTTGAGGTATGCCGAAAATTTACAGTTTATTCTCATTCAATTAAATATATCGGTTGTTCTTTTCATGAACCCAGAATTTTTTCAGAACACCAAGCATGCATTAATGGCGTAAGTATGCTCTTGTGAAGTACTCAGTATTTGATTCTTTTCGGTCGAGACGGCGAGCCAATGAGTCAGATCAAATGTGCTAGCCATCAAATGTTCCCTTCAAAGGAAGAGTTCTTAAAGTATAATAATAGAGGTTATTGATCCCCCACGTTTATTTGATGTGCCGAAATTCACCTTAAAAAACCATCAGAGTGTTTGTTCGCACCAACATTCTACTCGGAAATCGGAAACTGTTATAATTGCCTGATAAAAATGGGATAAAGAAATATTTACCGTTGATGAAAAATTATAAAGAAATGTAGTAAAAAGAAAGAAAATTCTAAAATGCATTTGTACTGTATGTGTGAGAGTCCGTTTAATGGTATAGACAGGTCAGTACATTGTGATAAACTGTGTTCAGAAGAGAAAGTACTGTCACAGCATAAACTGTAAAACTTGACACTTAAATTCTGTCACTAAATCGTTAAAGCACAAAAGAAACTGTTAAAAAGGGAGGATGGAGTCCTTCGCTTACTCTCTCTGTAGTTTGGTCTTGTTGTCTAAACTGTTTACAGAATCATCGCTTTAGAATAGAAGGCTGGTTAGTGAAATCCCTTAACGAACAATATACATAAGTTACAGATAAGTCTCTGGTTATTCCCCCCCAACTACCGAAAACTTCTTTGATCCGCCATGAACAGGTACGTATTTTTGAAGGAAGTTAAGCAGAATATATTACTTCAAGTTAAATGTTAGACGAGAAAAGGTGAATAATCAGGACATATTCAAAATTATTAGAAGTAGACAGTATACGGATCGCATCCTAATTCAAATGAAGTTGCTCACACAACTGGTGATCTTATGTATTAGAGATAAGGGATATAAAAAGGTTTTTTAGAATAACAGCCTTACCACCTACATTTGAAGATAAGGAAACGCTATTTATATGATACTTTACAAGATCATTAATTGGAAACGAATTAAGGATCATAAATTGTATTAATGAGCGGCATGTTGCAGGCTAAAATTAGTACGACTTAGTCTCAGATTGAATTCGAGACTGGAAAAAGAAACCTTACAGGTTGGATGCATTTAACGTGGGAAACTACAGGGCCTTAATTTCTAGGACTTCATAATAATAAGCAAAGGCTTACAAGATTGTAAAATCATTGATAGCCATTGATATCGGAGCTGTAGGTCCTAATGAAAGGCTTACAGGAATATTTACAGTGTAAGAGCAAAACATATAAGTTGTCATCAAGTATAAGAAAAAGGCGAAATGATATTAGCGCGAAACTGGTTAGAATGTAATTACATTAGCGTTATTTGATTAACAAACTGATTCACTCTCATCATACGAAAATATCAAACCAGGCTGCCGAATATACAAGAATAACACACCTCATTCTTTGTATATAAAAACCGAGGATTTACGCAATTAGAACTAAAAGTGTAGCTCACCCCCTATGTACTCACCATCATATCTCTTAATCTATTGCTGTGATGGTCTGGGGGCCGTAAAGAAGGTTAATGCGGGGGTTGGCCTATAAGCCCTCCGCCCCCTTTATTCATTGTATTAAACCCAGGCGTGCTCCTGTGCAACCGATATTTTGTATGTCCTTCCTCCAGTGGTTTATTGCTGTGTTACGGGATAGAAATGACGTGCTTGTTACAGAAAATATCAGATTGCGAGTAACTTCTTGGTCTTGTGGTTCATCAGCATTTGCTTCTGTCATCCTGGTTTTTTAGAAGAGGCCATCAGGGGATGCTATCATTGCCTGCTTAGGCCCACAACCACTTAAGTAATAAGCTTGTTCATCTCTGTAGAAAGTCTTCAGCGTTCAATCATGGAAGCTTTTCGGACTGGGTAAGCTAAAGACTGACATTGAAACATCAAGTTTGTTAAATGAAATGGGGTGGCTATTATCACAAGGTGGTCTGATTAGATCAACAGCGTTTAACCTTCGGATTTCTCTTCATAAACGTTCCGAGATATCATATGGCCCTGTTTGCTTGCGCGTAACGCTGACACTCTTGTTTTCTGATTAAGTGGCACATGCGTACACAATAATGGTAAAGAAATCATCGAAGTCTGTTCCTAAGATGACTTGCTGAAATTCCTACCATAGATTAGACAGATACGAATACAGGTACTGGAGACGTTTATTACATCATAACGCCTTGTTTACAATATCTACAGTTCCAGTTCTTGTTAACTCTAACAACGTGATAATAATGAGGTCGTCGACTGTAATGTTTACATCAGCTTGGAAATGAGGAATGAGTAGTGGAATAGATGTAATTTCTCTGAAGAGTTTCAAGCGGACTGAAATGTGATTGTTTCATTCACGAGGAGAGGGAAAGGGTAGGATTAGAATCCTTACGTCGAAAACGACCGCAAGCAATGTCTGATCATTAAAGTAATATTATATGGTTTACTCTGTAAATATTACTACCGGATCTGTGTAAATATTATCGTGGCATTGAAAAAAAAAATGATTTCGTATTTTACATTTCCTTATCCTTTTTATTTTTGCATATATATATATATCTATACTTATATATAGAATATTATATTATATATATATTTATATATATATATATTATAATATATATATATCTTATAGTATATCTATATGGATATATCAAGAAATATAATATATATTTACCTCTATTTTAATTGATAATTGGTAGTTATTATTTCAATTTATTTTCTATTTATTTCATTTTATTTTAATGTAACTTTATTTTTCATTTTTATTTCATATTATTTATTTATTATTTTTATTATTTCAATTTATTTATTATTTTTTATTTTTAATTTTATTATTTATTTTTTTAATTTTATTTATATTTTATTAATTTAAATTTTATTTATTTTATTTACTTTATTTTATAATTTATTTCTATTTTTATATTATTTATATCTTTTATTTAAATTTATTTTATATTTCTATTTATTATTTTTTTATTTTTTTTTATTTTTTATTTATTTTTATATATATCTTATATGATATATATTATATATATATATATATATATAATATAGTATTATATAATAATATTATTTATATATATAATAAATATATATATTATATAATTCGCTTACGTCATTGATCATTAGCTGTCTGGTCGCAAAGGAGGTGTTTCTGAATAATATTATCTTAACCTGAGGAACCATGTAGTTTGGGGGTTTTTCAACTGGTTTCTTTAAGGCATCCTAATATTGAAGAAAAAGAGTTTAATAAAAAAAATATTTTGAGGTTGAAGAGGCATTTACTCTTACCATAGCCCTGTAAGAAAATTTCCTTTACGGGACAAGCCAAGCCTCTCGAACTCGATAGTGTTGTGTGAAATTTAGATTTTAACGGAACATGATAAAGTATCACTTCTTATAGAGGATGGGATTCAATAGTTAACTTTTTCCTATTGACGTGGTATCTAGATCCTATGGCTGAAACCGTTAAAAGATTTAAAGATAGTTACAGTTGCCAAGTGCAGTACTTGAATTATAAAGGAAGAAGAGAGATGCTAAATCATTTTGTGGGGAATTCAGGTGGGAGTTCCATGGGGCGGGAGTTTCAATGAGTTTGATTGGAGTATGGTATCAGCTAATTTATCAATACTTTTCCGGTAAACAAAGCTGCTATAGTTTGAAAGAGTCCAACTTACTAGATTAAAGGAGCGCAAGCAAGGTGATTTTAACTCCAATTGAACACTCTTTAAATTATTGCATATACTAATCTGACTCATGGCTTATTCTACTTATAACAGTCTTTACATAGAACTATAAAAACAAAACTACCTTGTAAGAATGTCAAAAAACGAGGCCTATAGCAATTAGGGGTCCGAAAAAAAAAGAAGAATAAAAGATTAATTGTTCAAGGAAATAAAGGTGAAATGATATGTTAGAGTATCGCGAACCGAGAAAGATTCAGAAAGGGGTATGAATCCGGTTGGACTACGGAGGTTTTTTTAAAGTTCACAATATCCGGTCGCACCGACGTGATAGTTTAAAGGTTATATCTATTCTTGAGGATTTGATGGTGAAAAAAATAAAGGAGGGTTATGACTATTTTCTTTAACTAGTGTCAGTTACTTGCATATATAAATTGAAAAAATATTAGCTACTAGATGGCAGAGGTATAAAATAAACAGAGTCTCTGTGAATGGAGGGTATCTGCTAAGTTAATACTTATTTAAAAGCGCAAGTGAGTTAAGAATATTAATACAGTTGAGGATTTTATAATGGAGAAGGTTAGATCATTTTATTACTTACATCTTCAGCTCCCTGGATTTACATTCTGATAATATCCTCGCTGATTTACAACTAAAACTAGTTAACCATGTGTAATTGAACGGCACAGTATGAAGTGGGGTATGTGAAATGATATTAAATACGGATATAGAAAATTTGCCTCACAATCTATTCTGGGATGGTGGTGTACAGAAATGTAGAATGTGTTGAAACTATATTCGCAGAAGGTACTTCGTTTTCTGAGAAGGACTACAATGCCAAAAAGGTGAATCACGTCACTATTTGCTACAAAAGAATAACTTCTTGAAGAATTTGCTCTGGTCGAAAAGCATTTTTTTAATTCAGTATCCTGTATTTTCAGTCAGTTAAATGGACCTCTTTGATCGAAGTTCATGTGTAAGGATTTGCTAAACAACTATATGCGAGCCAATGGAAGTATAAAGTTAATAATTCTTTAGATCAAAGCAAGTGTAAACTGCGAGTCGTGAATGTTTTTTCTCGAGCGGTCACAGTGGCAGGCAAAGAAAACATATACGTAAAAGGTATGGTGAACTGGATATACTTCATGATATCCTACTATGCTGAAGAGGGTTATACTTTCTGTGGAGAATAAGCCCTTAATTGGCATGAACACAAAAGATAAGCGACCGAGTGCTGCATTATTCTGTAACACCTTCAGAGAAGTGCTCAGCCGAGCTGGTATCAGCTATAATCTAAGCCGATCTTGTTCCCATCAATATGTATGGTAACGTTGACGCCCTTTGTTAAGGGGTCCACTGACTGATAAGCTGTATGTCACCTTTCCAAGGGTTCGATGTATCTGCCGCTAAAGTAAGCACGGAAATTGTTCTTAAGGATATATCTAGATAGAGGGAAGATGCGTTCCGTTTTACGACCCGGCAGTCTAATTTGTAATAATGCACGTGGAGAAAAAGGTATTACTAGACTTTATATGGGAAGACACTAGGCCAAACTTGAGAGGGAGGGTTACATCTATTTAAAACAGTGTATAGTTTGGTTTCCATTCATTCAATAACTATCTCTATGATCTGCAGGTGTTTACGCCTTAAAAGAAACTCTGTTTTGTTGAAAAGAGGTTAGAGTAATTGTTGGCTCAAGATTAAAGCGTGGTTATGGTGGTTTCAGGATTCTTGCTCGGACTCTGAGAGGTGCGTGCGCTTTTTGAAGCGTAGCGCAGTCTATACGGGAAAAAAGCTGTAAGGCAGGTATACGGTAATTTGCACGATATATCCAGTGCGGAGAGGATGCTAAAGTTAGCCTTAAAACGAAGACTAGCAGACGCTTCCGACGAAATGATAAATGACGTTTAAACGCAAAATCAGGAAAAAGATGGTTGGGCAAGGATTAAAGCGCAGAAAAAGAAGTGTTAAGCGCACAAGAAAAAAACAACCACGAACAATAACAAAGAAAAAGAAGAAGAGGAGGCGACAGCGGGTGGCCTCTTCTGGACATGATACAAAAAGGATGGCAAATAAGAAACGTAAGCTACGTAACGCGGAAAAATATGCAAACGTAAAATAAGGGATATTTTTTCATTGTAAATAATAATTAAATTAATAATTAATTACAGAAACCTTTATCGCGGTTTCCGATGCATCATTCCCGGTGCAGAGTATGTGATACTCTATACAACGTTTACTTTTACAGACGCTTACTCTAATAATGCATCCCTCTTGAAGATTCGTTAATCGTATACAACGTAGAAATCCTGTACTCAACATTTTATTATTATTCAGAAAATTCTAAAAATGATGTATTTTACTCAATAAAAGAAATATTTTAATAATAGCATTTCAGTGATAATTCCTCATTGTATACTTTTTATTTAAAAGAAACTATTTCGGCAATAATAATATTCGGCCTATATACTATATATATTTTATTATTAAATATATATATATAATATATATTATTATATATTTATACTATATATAATATATATATATATATGATATATATATATTATATATTATATATAGTCGTATTCCATTTTTAAAAGAACTTATAGGTATATGTTTACGGAATAATTATATATATAATTATTATATTATATATATATATATATATATATATATATATATATATATATAATAATATATATATTATATATAATATTATATTATATATTATATCATATAATTATATATATTGTATTATATATAAATAATAAAATATTTATATTAAAATAATTAATGAATAAAACCAAACTTAAAAATAATAAATATTTATTTTATAACGTAAATAAAATTTCACCTTGCAGCTTAAAATAACCAATCCGAATATATATATCATATATATATAATATATTTATATATATATTATATATATTATATAATATATATATTATATATAATATATATTATTATATATATATTTGAAAGCGTAAATAGCCCTCCAAGAAATTAAATTTAAAATAATTAAATAAAATAATAAAATTGCGTAAAGTAAATCTTAAATATTAATATATATATATATATAATATATAATATAATAATATAAAAAATATAATAATACTAAAAAATAAATATATTAAATAAATTAATAATAAATATATATTATAATATATATATATATATATTATATATATATAATATTTAAGATTTTACTAAAAGCAATTTTATTTATTTTTATTTAATTATTTCTATATTTAATATTTTGGAGGCTATTTCTTTTCATATATTTTATATATATATATAATATTAATATTATATAATATATTATAATTAATATATATATATATATCTATAGATATATTATACTATATATTATATATATTATAATATATAATATATATATTTATATATAATCATATATTCGGATTGTTATTTTTAAGCTGGCAAGTGAAATTTTTTATTACGTATAAATAGAATTATTTATTTTAAGTTTGGGCGCTCATTTTAATTATTTTAATTATTTAAATATTTTATTATTTTTATATATATAGTATAATATATATATATATATATATTTATATATATATATTATATAATATTAAATAATATATATATATATATATATATTATATATAATATATATACTACTTGTATAATATATATATATATGTATAGTATATTATATATATATATCTTATTATATATTATATATATAATATATTATATATTATATATATATATATATATATCGTAATATTATTTATACGCTATAGTTTTCTTTTTAAATAAATGGAATATAAATATATATTAGATATATATATATAATATATATATATATATATATATATATTTTATATATATATATATATATTATATATATATATTATATGGCCGAAATATTATATGCAAAATGTTTTCTTTTTAAAAAAAGGTATGACAATGAATGATTATACACTGAAATCTATTATAAAAATATATGAAAATAAAGTATAATTTCATTGTTACAAATATAATATATGTATTATTGTTAAAATAAATATTTATTTGTTTATAATATATATATTATTTTAATAAAATAAAATATTTATTTGTTATTTTACTCTTTCCATTAACATTTTTATTTGCGTTGCCTTTATTTTTTAATTTGGGTTGCCAATTATTAATTTTTATTTATTTAAGAAAAAATCTATTTATTTGTGTTGCTTTTATTTATGCGTAAATGGCTGTAAAGTCATAGAATGTGTAGTGTATAACGGTCATAAAGCTAAAAAACTGTAGGTGTCCTCATAGCGCAGTGTATTAAGCGCATATACTTCAGGTGTTATTGTATGATGAAGGTAGAAACCTTAACATACATAGAGGTTCAGTACCATTTAGGGATGGGAGTTCTCTGTAATTAGCACTCTGGAGAGATTACGGAAACCCGGGATACAACCGGTAACATATGCTTTCACATCCAGTTCGGGCTTGAAGATACCTTTTATTTCAGGCTGAGGATGTGAACCAGCGGTTCGGGGGACGGGGAAAACGCGGAAATGCACCTGCGGGGTGCCGAGGATTTGTATTCCAAGGTTCACGCGGGGGGGAACGCGGCGCGGAAACGCTGCGGCGGAACGCGACGGTAAACAAGGTTAAGACATCAAAAAGGGCTAAGCCCTAAATATTACCTATATTTATATCTGGTTCCTTACAAATGACCCATCGCCGAAAATTAGGGGGGCCGTACTGTAACGTGCTAACTGCAACCGTTGGCTGCATCCTTCTCGGAAGGTTCTAAAATTTAGGGTTGCCTAAATAAATTTAGGGTGGATGAAAATTAGGGTTTCTCAAAAAATTATGGTTTCAAAAATACCGTGGGCCAATAATGACCTCATGGAAGATGCAATAGGTTTAAGTCAAATAAGGTAAAGGCAATAAATGGTCGGCTCCAAAAAGGTATATTTTATGGTGGGCCGGAAAATAGATTATGTCAGACTCGCTATAAAAATTTTGGTTCATAAAAGTTAGAAGGCTCACCATCAAAGGTAAATGGCCAATTTTTTTTTGGGTCTTGACCTTTTTTGGCTTCAAAAAGTGATTCAAACGCGCCAAGTTTATTTGGGACCGGTTGAACTGACTTTTGCGGCCTCGAATAAAAAATTAGACCTTGGTCTCATCAATAAAGGTTCATTTGTGCATTCTTAGCGAACGTATGTTCTTCGATTATTGATTTTTGGGATCTATGAGATTGGGCAGAAATCGATACGGTTTCTATGGTTGGTCGACCTTTCTAAAAAAGTTGTCTATGTTGTGAGAGGTCAGTTGGAACTGGAGCCGTTGTGGGTCTAGACTGGACTAATCTCCGAATGTTATACTGCATGGTCTTTGCATTAAATCTTTACTTTGAATTAGTTTACTATCAAACCTTTTGTATGCCTCCCTTATAGATAATAGACATAAGCGGCTAGATAGCCAATGGTTATGTATATAGATATTAATTCTTTATATATTCTATTTATTTTTTTTGATTAATCTCTATTATTATTATTTGAATTATCTAATTTTATTTTAGTGAGTTATATTATTAGATTTAAATATTATTATTAACAAATTTATTATATATTACTTCATAGTGCCCTGAATCCGATTACATGCTAATTTTACTAAAAGGTCTTAAAATGATAGTGGTAGAGACAGATAAAAATTAATGAAACAAGCCAATAATGGTTTGAGAGAGTAATGTTTATGAGAAGTATTGGGGTAATTGAAAGCCAGAGTAAGTTAAAATTACTTCGGTATTGTGCCTTAGAGTGATGATATTCAACAGTAGGGTTTTGGAGCCATTTTTATGATATTTATAGTATTGGGCCGAGCATTGTTACTTTTCATGCTTTTCAGCGGAAAGAAATATCTGCTATACGCGGCCAACCGCTGGTTACACTGAAGAGAGTAATAGAAATTACTAATAGTTTTCTTCGAAGAAAATCTCCTCTATACTAGTTAGTTTGCTTAAATCGACGAATGTCAGCAAATAAAGAGGAAATTTATTTGTGGGAAAATGTCTGGAGAAACACTTACAGCTGTCTCATGTTTGTGTTCATTATTTTTTTTATTTTTAATATTATTTTTTTTTTATTTTTTTTTTTTTGGCACTTTGCTTAAAGAATATTTGTTATTTTGAATTCGACAATGTGAACAATCTTGGATGATGGCATAGAATTTAACCTATTGTAATATGCTGCGGCGAAGAACGCATTGATATGGATCTACATTAACTTTTTCTTAAGCCACCCCGTAGCTATAATGTCAAAGTTCTATATTTAACCTAATGGATGCGGCAGAGCGTAGTATTGGTAATGAGAGGTGATCAGTAAACTACATCATTAACTAGATAAAATGATATAATACCATTATAATTATTAGTACATATATTATTAATATGTATATACGCGTGTATATATTTTATGGATACCAATAATATATATATTACTATAATTGACAAGATTAAATAGTATATGTAGGTATATAATAGTACTATATATTACTATATATACATATATAATATACTCATAACTATATATATTTTGGTTTATTATTTATAATACTAATTATATACTTAACTTTTTACTAATTTAATGGACGTTTATAGGGTAAGGTTGGATGATCAGTAGCGTCATCTACTCATTTTGTATTTTATTTATGCATGAGTGGTTTTTAATTATATATTTTTAAATTAAATGTTAACAGTTACGTGAAAATAATTAAAATTTATAGGGAATATTATATTAGTTAAAGAGAGAAGCCTATTTTACATCATAATAATTTATAAGGAAAAACAAACTCAATAATAATATCTCTTATTTAGCTATAGTATATTAATTTGAATTCATTTAGTTAAATTCTCGTCATGGCTCTGTCTTACAAGTAATATTCTTTGCTACGCGCATGACGAATGACGCCTTTTTATATCATGTTTATAATATAGCGGCTAGTTGTCTTACCTATATGTTATTTCGAGAATATATGAACCTTTACTCTTTTTCCGTAAAAATTTGTAGGAATGTGTGGCTATGTGGCATGCGTTGTCATAAAGGGGAAGAGGGTATTTTTTTATGATTGTGTAGAAACTTTTGTATGAATGTGTTGATTGTTTCTGAGTAATTGATTAATAACTTAATCCTATTGTGTCACGTTGGTATTTTAGGTTATATACATATGTAAAACACGCTGATTACACATGCATTACTGTGTAAGTGTAGATTTTATTAAAGAAACGCTTTAAAAACTTATCTATAAACCAAGCTTTATTTTTTAAAAATGGTAGCTAAAGTATTATACTAATTTGAATGTGTTTAATTAAGTATTTGGTATATAAAGTAAACAATGTTTTCATACAATACATAGGTCGTATTATAATTATTAAATAAGTTTTCAAATTTATTTTATATATATATACTATTTATATTTTAATTATTATTATTCAATATTATATATATTTATATTTATTTTAATACTACCATATATATATATTATAAATTTAATAATATTAAAAGGTAACTAATTGCCTTATATTAAATACATATTATTTTATAATTATATACAAGTGTTTAATCACATATTTTTGATATTTCCCGTATTAAATAATTCCAAGTTTAGCTAGAATATTAATTATTATATTAATATATATATATGTATATAATATATTATATTATTACAGGTGTGTGAATCATATAATATCGTAAAAAATTTAGTATGGAATTTACCTTGCATAAATTATATTAGATAATATTGAGTCAAATAACATTTTATCACGAATTACGCCGTTTCCAAGATAATCAGGTGAATGAATCATCGCACTAATTTATAATTGAAGACATATAACGTTACATAATAAATATTAAACTAATTTGGAAAGGTAAATTTAATCATAATTCTTTCAATTATTTAATTACTAAGAATAATACATTACCTGCACAGAAGAAATATCCGAAATAGTAGAAGCAATGGTGCACTAGGGTTGAGGTATACACAATGTTTTAACACTGAGCACACCCATCAGGACATTACAGGTCCACTATCTGCTGACGTCATTTGCTCTGGCGGACACATTCAAATATACCGTGCGTGTTGTGCGATTGTGTCACAATAATAGTCGATTAGCAGCAGCCCTAAGTCTTTGGGACTTATCAACTGTTGCTGTATAACCAAATGTTTTCAGGACGCCCCAAGAAGAACTCATTGTATGTAGGTCTGGGAACACGGAAGTGTTACCAAGGTTTCTGTACTCGACCTATCAACGGCGTGGAATATATTATTGTGTTCATAAGTTACGAGCAACTATATCTGAAATGAGCCGGAGCACGTCGTGCATGAAATTCACATTTTCGATCTTAATATGTAATTCAACATTGGAGTGGCTTTTCATTAGTGTAGCCACAGTTCTGTCTTCAAGAATTGGCCTCGATATTACTTCTCCAGTAAGCTTACTGGTAAATTTAAAGATGTACCTATCATATGGTAGCAACTAATGTCCGATCCCTACATTTCCATAGAACTGGTGCTTTTATGGCGATTTTCAACTATTCATGTGAGGTTTCATCAGCCCATAATGTGTATTTGTTGTGGAATAGTTTGATATCGTAGTCTCTGGATAAAATTTGCCTGCATCGGTGAACAATTCTGACTAAATGCTGAGGACTGTCTGATAATTTTCTGTTGCCACTCTATCGATATCAAGCTACTCTTGCAGAATTTCTGTTGGTACAAGTA
>JABUQX010076933.1:27500-30079 GCA_015478945.1 Trachelipus rathkii
ATATAAACTGGTCATGAAAGAAAAATGTGCATTTCGTGACTAAATGAATGAGTTTCTTTAGGGTATTGAAGGGTACAGAGAAGTATATTTGCTTAAGTTTACGTATTCTTCGAGCAAGGCTAATGCTTCTTCAACCTGGAACATTGTAACAGTGGATATTACATCAAACCTGAGTATGTTGTGATTTGTCATGTTTGGTATTTTGTATGCGTTGTTTTGAGATGAAGTGAGTTTTTTACATGAGATGAAGATATGATTTTCCTAAAAGTGGTGTGAGTTGTAGAGCGATCCATTAAGAAAGTCTTATAGTTATACAGTTTGTGTTTGCTATGATTGGGCGTAGGGGGATGTCAGCTTATGCGTTTTGGGGATTCCGTAGAATTTTGAAAGTTTGTGTTTAAATGATTTAGTTTTATTATATAAATGTTCATTATGTATTAGGGTGTTCTTCAGTTTTTTGTAAATTGTGCTTGAGAAGTTTTAAGGATTTGATTTTAGATTGTTGATAAATAATTAGTATCATTTAAATAGTTCTAAGCTTTTTGAATATAGTCCATTTATTTTAATATGGACAATCTTCCGTCTTTATCGGACTTTGTAATGATGATGTCTTTTATTTCTTTTTAATTTTTGAATGGTTGGAGCTGAAACGATTTAGGTAGTTCTATTGGATCTGTTGTAATTTAATCCAAAAGATCCACGAAGGATGTTCGAGTGGATGTCAGTCGATTCATTTTTATTATGCCATCATCAAAATTAAATTAAAGATTCCGCAGTGGATCACTATTATCTAACGCACAAGGATATCAAAGTTGAGTATATTAGTTTCTATGTCGGTTAATTGTACGCGTTGATTGATAAGTTCAAAATGGAGTTCTTTCGTGTTGATATACATGACTACTTTAAATATAAGCTTTAAATTTATCTATTGCAGGGATGACTATGGTTTTTTATAACGGCCTGATTTTGTCCTTTCAAAATTCAGATTTTCTTTCATTCTTTTCGATCAAAATTCTTGTCTGTGAATCGGGACAGGGTGATTTTATTCTATGAAAAAGTTTACTAGCTCGAAAAACCAATAGTTTCTTCACTTTTAATTTTCTATATTCGATGCTTAATAATTTCTTCGTGGCGTTAGGTGGAAATGGGTTCACGTTTTGTAACTGGAACTTGTCTTGGTATCATGGATTTAAGGAATTAACTCTTTCTTTCGTAACAGCGTTTCAAAAATTTAATTTGTGCTTTTTTTGGTGTTGGCTTTAATATTTATTGTCACAAATTCAAAGTACAGGTTTCTTAATTTCTGTTTCTATGTAGGTGACGTGTTAAAACAGGGTTCATCTTTATATATTAGATTTACAGAGCTATGTTTCTTCGCTCTTTTATATGTATTTAGTTGCAGTAGCACCCTTAATATAATCACCTTTTTATGAGAATTACATACACTGAATAGTATAAAACATTTTTATTTTTATTTATATACAACAATATTAGGTTTCTCCTCCTGAAGTTTCTAGCTTTCGCAGAGATTCTCCCTGCCTCTGTCGGGAATCTTCGGAAGAGAAAGAGCAAGTGATGATGATTTTCCTATTTCAACTTTGTGATGGTTGGTTTGGGTTCTGTTGTGTTTGAAGACGTTCCATTTTCTTAATAAGTTGCCTACAGGAATTTGATTTTTTAAGAGTTTCGTTTATTGTGTTGTCAATAAAGTAATTTCCTTTATCTCTGTTGAAGCTTAAACTATATAGGAGAAACTATAGACACAGATCGACGCCTAAATCAACACCAATTTGACATTAGAACCTTCAATAGAAATTCACCGCTGGTATCTCATCAACTGGAAAAAGGCCATCCAATCGACACTAAAAATAGCAATATAATTAAAAAAGTTAATAACCATAAATTTAGAAAGCTGTACGAAGCATATATTATAAAAAATAGTCAAAACTTCAACAGAGATAAAGGAAATTACTTTATTGACAACACAATAAACGAAACTCTTAAAAAATCAAATTCCTGTAGGCAACTTATTAAGAAAATGGAACGTCTTCAAACACAACAGAACCCAAACCAACCATCACAAAGTTGAAATAGGAAAATCATCATCACTTGCTCTTTCTCTTCCGAAGATTCCCGACAGAGGCAGGGAGAATCTCTGCGAAAGCTAGAAACTTCAGGAGGAGAAACCTAAATATTGTTGTATTAAATAAAAATCAAAAATGTTTGTATACTATTGGGGTGTATGAAATTCTTAAAATGTAAGAACATCAACCATTTACTACTGCAACTAAATACACTATAAAAGAGCGGAAAAAAACATAGCTCTGTAAAATCTAATATATAAAGATGAACCCTTGATTTAACCGTCACCTACACGTTTAGAAACTATGAATTAAAGAAACTGTACTTAATATTCTTGGACAATAATGTAAAGCCCAACACCAAAAAAAGCACAAATTAAATTTTTGAAACGCTGTTTAGAGAAAAGAGTTATTCCAAATCCATGATACCAAAGACAAGTCCAGTTTACAAAACGTGACCCATTTTCCCACCAACCACGATCTCCATTACTCTTTGGT
>JABUQX010076934.1:0-5000 GCA_015478945.1 Trachelipus rathkii
ATATATATGATAGCTCACACTTAACATAGATTTAATGTATTATCATGCATTGAGAATTATAATACTCAGGTAATAAATGACATTATAGCGGATAGTACATATATTAAACAGAAAGTGATCATATATCACCTTTACCATTTAGTATAAAGATTTGAATAGTAAATATAGCATTATTTTTGATTTTGTAATACTACTATATTATATATATATAATTATAAACAGGGGAAGCTAATATGTGATATAGGTTCTGGTAGTAGGGATTATATGAAGTTAAAGAGAGAATTTTTATATTACGTTGACAAGGGTGGTGGTCAGTAAAGGTCTAGTGCTAATGCACAAGATTACAAAAGATATAGTCGAGAACTCAAAATGGATCGGGGAGATCTAAAAAAGGTAAAACGGGCGTGTGAGAAAAAAATAACGGGAACTTCTTGGTGGCGTTACATGAAAGAAAAAGTAAACGAGTGCTGTTACTAAGGTAAGAACAGGATAATAAACGAGGAAAATGGTTTCTCCGGTAGGAGTACTAAAACTGAAGAGATAAAAGCGTCAGGTGTGTGTTAGTAACGAGTTAAGATCGGGTAGTTAGACCGGATCGGTGCCACCTCCGACTTAACACTTAGTATTTATAAGCGTATTTGGACATCAGTCTCAATTAATAAAGAGGTATTAATAATTAGGAGAGTTTTTAGGTTATGAGATTATAAGATATCATATATATATATAGTATAGATCATGATAAATATTATTCAATTGGTTAATATATATATTATAATATATATATATCTGACAGTAATGATATTATTATATATTTAGGTCATGTATTTATAGATAGATAAGTTGGAGATTAGTAGTAGAGTAATAGTGATTGAATGAAGCAATAATATATGGTTGTCTTATATATCAGGTGGTTTCGGAGCCCACAGTGAAAATTTATTTTGAGCACTGACGTAAGCTGGACTCGTAAATATGAATGTGGAGAAAACGAAGCTCGCTAACATCTGATAGTAAGTGGGAGTCTCGTCTTCTCTCACGCAGAAATTAGTGTAAAGCAAAAATTAGCGGGAACTATTTCTAGTAATCTCTCTCTCTCTCTCCGGGTCAGAGATTTCTATACATCATAACTGTCTGTCGTACTCACGATATTTATATATAATATAATAAATAATATACTATATATATAGGTATAGACACATTTGGAAGTATAAGAAGGTAGTGATTGTGACATAAATAGGTAAATTACGAGTAGGTATTGAGGCAAGTAATGGCAAGTGAAATCTGTAAAGAGCAGTATAATATAAATATATATATATTAATACTACTATATACACCATCTTGAAATAAGATAAATTATATATGTAATCAAAAGAGGTGAAGAGTGACAATATATAGTAGGAGGAGTAGTATTGACAACCAATTAACTTATAGATTGTATGGGGTCATAGAGACTATGAGAAGTGCAATTGACAGTGATAGAGAGGAGAGTAGTATAATTCAGTACTAAGATAAGGAGATGAATATGTTTTTTTAAGGAACGGTGATTTGGAAGACGAGGAGAAGACAGAGTGTAGAAAACGAGACAGTGAGAGGGAGCGGTGGTATAGTAGTGATAATACTCCATTAGTAAATGAATAAAAGTTGAACGCAGCTAGAATAGATGGTGGGGACACCTTGATGAAGGTAATGGCAAAGAAGAGAAGATTAGCCAGTTTTATCTTTCTAATGAAGTAATTAGCTTAGGATTCTCTCATTAAATAATTTGAGTTTATTGCCTTCGGATCTTTGGAAAACATATTTGATCTTATTAAGTTAAAGCAGGTAGTGTAGCTGCTCGATAGTCTTGAGTTCAGGTAATGACGATGTACTTAGGTGTGGCAATACTACTATTAAGTCAAGGGTCATAATCGCATGTAAGTTTATTGCTTCGACCCAACTCTGTTAAACTTTCCTACGTGCTCGTTGGATCCAGCTATTATTCTGTTCAGTATAGCTGTTATTGAAGTCTATTAAACTTGTGATAAACATTTATTTATTATATATTCTATATGTGGCCTGGCACTAGGAATGACCGAACAGAGATATGTCAGTTCTACTAACAAAAGTATATATCTTTGTTATTTATGGTAGTGCTAATAATTGATGATGAGTGTGTATTAATGAGTAACACCATATTATTTATAATACCGAGTGGCTCATACGATCACCTATATTGTAAGGGTTATACTTATATACAAGTCTAAAGATTTATACCAACCCTTCTTCAGCATAAATATATTAGCATCATTAACATAGGAGTATTTGAAGAGAAGTCAGCGTTGTCACGGTAAACGATGGCGTTTTCTTCCCGGAGCTGCTTAGGAATTACCACCGTCTTGTAGTGCTAGCAGCTTCTGTCCATCGCCTCAAAACGTCCACAGAACTCCCCCTTGTGACAATTGTTCAGGGAGACTCCTCTCTCACGCAACCTGAAGAGGCTGACGTTGGGTTAATGCTGAGGAGAACGAAGTAGCTGTCAGGTGAAAGCTTAGGTGTTGCACACATTATAAGGGGCACTGAGAGGCGAGGGTGTATTTCTTCGACCACTCTGTATCTGACATTAGCGTAGGCACGGTGGTTACTCAGTTCTCACCTTCTAGCTTGAGATATCTAAACAAATAGTGAGAAGCTGACGGAAAGGCGTTACAGGATTAACCGAACCGAGTAGGGTCCACATTATATATATAATTTATTATTTTTCATATTTAATTCAAATAATATTATTGTACTTTATATACTTATTATTTTAGTACTTAATTTATTATTGTTTAAAATAATTTCAATATATTAGCTATTTGATAATGAATTATAGCTATAAATAAATATACTTCTCATATATTTCCTACAATATAACATTTTATAGTAGAGTATAAATTATTATAATCTATAGGGGGAGGTAATTAAATCAATTATGAAATTTTGCATATATATATATATAATAAATAATATGAATTAGTATTATTTATAATATTATTAATTAATAATTGATTATCATATATATATATATATATATATATATATATATATATTATCGTGCTGTGAGTGAGATGAGTATATTCTAATACTAATATAATAAGCTAGCACTCAGTAAGTGGTAGTAGTCTACTAGCCTCTGATTTATTAATTAATATATATATATATATTAATAATTAATATATTATAATATATATTATATATATATATTATATATATATATATATATATATAAATATAATATATATAATAATATAATATATATATATATTTTATATTTACAAACACTTCAATTCCGCTATAGCGGGGTAGATGGTTACCGTGCAGGCTTATCCCCTTAATAATTCCATATTTATCATTATATCACATGAACTCGCCACCCTACATCCACCTCTTCACAATTCCATTCTATCTACACTATCGGCCTAAACTAACTCCTACCCTTTCATCCACTCACTATCTCTCTCTCTTCCAGCATTATTATCCTTTATATTCCATTCCAATTAACATCACTCTCTTATTCTTGGTATTCACTACATTACCCTATTACCTCTAATCTTCCTAATTCCCTTCTCGGAGTCCTATACTCAATAATATCTCCTATCATATATACATCCTCTATAGTTCTCCCCACTCTCTCTCCAGATGTCCAATACTACCATTTACTTTAAACATTTCCACCTACTTCAATAATACGTTCCTCTTATTATCACCAAACATTCTTCCAATTATTAATACTATTATAATCATATATAATATACTTAGATTTATATATATATATATATATTATTATATATAATATTTATACTATTATTATATATAATATATTATATATTAATATTATTATATATTAATATTAATATATATTAATATATATATATATATTATTATATTATATATATATATATATTATATATATAATATATATATATATATAGTTATAATAATATAATTATATATATATATTTATTAATATATATATATATTAATTATTATAGCTACATACTTTATCTATATACTTACTATCCTTATATACCTACAACCACTTATATAGGGGTAGGTTAGCCCTATTACCTTTATATACCTTTTTTAATATTGAAACTATTACTTATATAGGCGGTACAGTATATCACAATGAAAAAAATCCAATCTCACATATATACTAAAGAGTACTCAACTAGGGTAATCGATATATATAATATAGATATATATATATATATATATATGTTAACTTTCTAATTCATTATTTATTTATATATTCATGCATATTAGGATTTACAATATATAATCACGTATAACAAATATAAATTTATAAATTTCAAATTCGAATTTTTTAAGCTTAGCAACAGATAAAATTGTGAAATTCCCGATCTCGGATATGCGTCTAAAACCTTTCGAAGCCTCTCAGGATCATTGCTCTATAAATAGCAATTTCAATTTGAATAAGGCTTCCGAGATGAGATCACTTTGTTTATATATATATATATATATATGATAATATATACTAGCCTCATTCACATGATTAATTGAGCATATCTATCGTCAATGTAGAGGATTCAATTATATATACTCTCATTGGCCCATATAGTAGTGGGCTATATATAACTATATAATCACATTATAAATTCTAAAAAAATTTACTATTTCACACAAATCACCATATATATATAATATATATATACTATATATATATAATATATTATATATATACATATATAGGTAATTATATATATATATATATACCCTAGATACCATTTAACTTTATCCTATATATTATATATATATATATGATATTATATATATAATATATATATATATACTAATATAATAATCTTGTATATACTCATATATATATTTATATCTTCTCGGATATACTTATTGCTAAATACTCATCACATTATTATCTACTCTATATATTATATATACTATATTCCTATTATACAGGCATTCTATACTCATTATATATAAATATATTACTTAATATAGAATCA
>JABUQX010076934.1:10000-20000 GCA_015478945.1 Trachelipus rathkii
TAATTCATAGAAGTAATAATAATAATAATAATAATATAATAATAATAATAATAATAATAATAATAATAATAATAATAATAATATAATGTGAGTTCCTTTTAAAGCCAGGTGGGTAAACCATCCATTTTGGTCGGCTCGACAAGCATGTGAGAAGAAACCGACAGAATTTCTCATCGGAATCTGTAAAGAATAAAAAAGTAATTAGAAATTTAAACCTACCACTAGCTTTTAACTTTAAATGTATGTCAACCTGAGCTACATTCAAAAGTAGGCCGGGAAAGCACTATTCATCAAATGTATTTCGAGCTTCATTTTCTAAGCGTTAAATTATCAAATGTAATGACTTGGCTTATCCTTCCAATTCACTATTTAAAAAAATTAAAAACAAAAAAGTGTTATGCGAGGAAATAAAACCATGGCTCAAAACCGAAAAAGAAAAGATCTATTTATCTTGGTTCTAAAAGTTTTGCATTTTTAATAGTTTTTACAGAGATAGGAAAGGTGAATCTGGGGATATAGAAACACATTGCCCCGGGATAGTTGTTGCAGTAATTGTAGGCTTGGTGCCACAAGAGTGCCCTACCCAACAAATCTGCCCGCACGTAATGAGTCCACATTATAGACAAAAGAAAAATCAATAACAAAGCGATAGCTGTGTCAGATGTCTATAGGAAGGTTCTGCCTACAAGTCACCTAGTTGGTAGTGTCGTGGTTGGCGGCTTTAATCGCGCATTCATTCTCTAGGATGCTCACGTAGAAGAGGACCTAGAAATTCTTCATTTCTCGCATGGAAGAAACAGATGAACCTTTGAATGACGTATATCACAGATTTTCTTCCGGAACAATCTCATTGTTCAGGAAGAGCACTTTTAGAGTATAGGAAAATGGTCAATTTGTCCTTCAATTCAAAGCTTTAGGATCATGCTAACCGGTAGAGCAAAGTCACCAACTAGGTCATGAATAGGGACGAGCTGGAAGGAAGAGCAATGTCCAGAGAGACTGCAAAAGTTCTCACTCCTTTCTCCATCTTAGAACCATCTCTAAACTGGTGTTGAATCTGAATGAAAATCTCGGTGGAATATAACGGATACAAAGTCGAAGAAGGTACTTTCCATGTGTATCCCAAAATCTACCAGATGAGGCGTCACATGAGGTCCAGTAATGTGGCAA
The DNA here is from genome assembly GCA_015478945.1 of Trachelipus rathkii. Classification (NCBI taxonomy): domain Eukaryota; kingdom Metazoa; phylum Arthropoda; class Malacostraca; order Isopoda; family Trachelipodidae; genus Trachelipus; species Trachelipus rathkii. The sequence continues at coordinate 11,171 of JABUQX010076934.1, forward strand.
TTAATAATGAGATTGTGGATATGGGGTACAAAAGAGAGCTGGTAATCCAAAATCAGTCCTAAAAAATTTATCCTGCGGTTCCAGATAGAGGTAGAGAGTTGCGAGTTAAGATTGGAGAAGCTTTACTACATCCATCATGCTTGCATTTTTTTTCAAGAATAGCATAACTTATGTCTTTGATGTAGGGAACCTGAAATAACACGAATTGACCGACATGTAACCTATGCGATAGCAAGCTGGAGCTTACATACGATGCACGGAAAAGAAGTGTAAAGCCATCCTCATATAGAAAACCATGGATATTAGGTTTTATACTGCAGAAGCTGATGGCAAGTAGCATAACACTCAACACATTACCTTGCTGCACTTACCCGTCCATGGCAAAACGCATAAACAAAGACTTGGAAAGTTCTTCTTAACATCAGGGGCTGAATGAAGAGAGGAAGTTGTCCCTCAAGACTAAATGAGTTTTAAGATTTCTTGGTAAAAAAAACATTGGGAAAAAATAATTTTGCTGAATATGAAATCATTGGCAATAATACTCCTTAAGTGTCTAACTGTTGACGAAGCTTCGATAGTAACTTGAAATACAAACTAATGGTTGAAAAAAGCGTGGTGTTCAAGCAGTGTGAAAAGATTGGAATCCATCATTCTATCCACCTATAGGGGAAGGCACTATGCACCCGTATACCGATAAGCAAATTTAGTAAGAATACAAAAGTTGTCGGAGTGAAATAAAGAATCATCTGAAATGAGCTACCCTGGAGTTCGGGTGCAAAATGTTGGGGCTTCCTAGAATTCTGTTTTAATAAAGGGGCAGATTGTAGATAGGATCCTTTCATGGTGAAACATAGTCAGGAGATCCTACATGTAAACGAGTCCTTAAAAGAAAGGTGCTGGTAGTGAAGCAAAGTGGTACCCCAGTTCATAAGTGACTACAAAGCAATAAAGCAATTGTGGGTATACGGATGATATAGGCGTGGAAGATGTAATGGTCATTACCTAGTTTACGAAATATTACTTCATTGTTAAGGGCATGGGGGTCAAGACGGACACCAAGATCAGCACAGCGTAAGGACTGAAGCATGACAAGTACCAGGAACAGGAAAATCGAAGGTAAGAAATTCTTAGATAGTAAAAATATGTATGAAAGAGGAATTGAAAAAGAAGATAGAGTGAAGAAATGGGAAGTTAAGGAAAAAAGAAAAGAATTATAACAAAGGAAATAACAAAAAAAAGAGTTAAGGCAGAACTTCGCAAACACCTTAATGTCAGCGTCCTTCCGCTCAAGTAAGGAAGAATTCCTAATAAGAATAATAATAATAAATCATAAATGAATAATAATAAATTAATAAGTAATATAATAATACAGGGGGTCTACAGCGAGTTCAAGCTCTAGGTGGGAATTTTGCTCGAAGTACAGGTCAGAGAAAAAATGATTGTATGGAAGGGGGGGGGGTTTACTAGGCTACAGAACGTGACAACGGGGGAGGATTCCCTAGACATAGAAGATGGAGCCGTGTGATCGGCAGGATGGCCGATTAAAGTAGGGAGATCATGATCACGCCCCCCTCTGGTGACGACTAGAGGGAAAACACGAAAAAGGCCATTCCCCTGCTAAATATACTGGGATCCCCGACGATTGTGAGGGAAGAGTCGGTAGGGATTGGGCTCGTTTTAAAGACAGACGGAAGATCTTCAGATTTTGGATGAGGGTCAGCAGAGTTCAAGAGGCTTCATTGCTAAAAGTCAGCAGTCTCATTTCATTTCCAGATATACCAATGTGAGATGGATCCAACATAAACGTAACCGTTGTTCCTTGCGAGTAGAAGTTGTATGAAAATGCTGCATCATAAGAAGAACCAACAGGTCTTTGGTTAGTATATGATATATCAAGGCTGAATGAGGCCCGCTGCGGGAATCGGAATACAGAACGTAGGAAGTCGTTATATGTGTGGGATCTGGAAAGCGTTATAAAATCAATGGCAAGATTTCGCAGTAAAGACTGAGGCATGGAAGGGGAGCATGTGAGTAACAGTGCGATCAGGAAAAATCGCAGAAGCACTTACACACCCTCTATTTTGAGCCATCAGTATAAAACTGGGAATGTAGTAAATTATGTGAAGAGAAATGGAAATTCAATCAGCCTTCAAGTAAGGAAGGGATAGTGAGGTCCTTTGCCAATTTGAAACAACTTCGAAACAGAACTTTACTGTGAAGTAGAGAACCGCCAGAGTGCATACCTCGTATTGTGAACATGGTGCACGGACTTCTTTCAAGGGGATAATTTAAATGGGTTATATAATTTAATATATTGTAACAGTTATGGCGCTAAGGCATAATTTTTTTTTTTTGAGAATTATGTACAGGGACCACCACTGCACGCAAAAAAATAGAGCGGCTATACCGTGTTCAGTAATCCTAACAACAGGGAAAGTCTATACAAACGAGGAAAAAATCAACGGAACAATAGATTTACATTCGATAAACAAGATGTTCAGCTCATGGAGGATCGCAAAAGTTTGTCATATCGAAAATGGGGGCAGGGGAGTAGGATAAAATTAAGCAAAGCGATTCCGGAAGGGAATGGTAAGTATGTCAGGAAAGAACTTGAGTCGGATGCTGAGACTGCGTCGCAACCTACAAATTATGGGCGATAGTAAGAGGATCACACGAAGAACAAAAACAGGATGAAGGTTGATTCTCTCTCACTATGTGAAAGCCATGGGTGAGATTTGGTATTGTCCCAATTCGTAAAGGCGAAGAAACCACCTCCTGCGGCGACTCTGTTGCAAAGGACGGCTAGTGACCTAAACGAGGTTTAACATTTCCGCACTTCCGAGAAACTCCCGCCCAACAAGTCCTCACAGCAGGAGAGGAACCGCTGACGGACGAATGTGGTAAATCAGTCGCAGGGAGGTGTACCAACAGTATGTTCAGTGGAAAGAACCGTCTGCTAGTTACCCTGCCGGCGGCAGCACGGTTGGCCTCCGCATCAGCTCTCTCGCTCCCCGGAACACCCACATGGGAAGGGAACCAACAGAACTGAAATGCCCCTCCCATTCAACTGAACAGAGCTGATGAACTTTTGGACAGATGAAACCAAGGATTCCTTGTTGACCGATCGAGCAGAGCCAAGAGAGCGCCTCTAGAGTCCGAGAAAGATTGTATAAACGACGTCTGGTGGTAGGTTTTGCTAATTCTGCCCACAGATACCAAACCAGCGCTAATAGCTACAGCTGAAAAGATGGTACGTATAGGTAGCAAGGGTGTGGGAAAATGGCGATATCTGGAAGAAGCTACGCTCCCTACCCACCTACCGTTTTTGGAGCCATCAGTGGTCGACAGGTATGAGTCATTGTGGATCTCTATGAGACAAAGGTCGCCGGATGTCTCAGCTTGGTGAAGGACTGGATCCCGAAACAGACAGTGGGAGAGAAATCCCTTTCGCGTGAACGTCGTCGAAATTGTAGCGCCAACCTAAGAATTTTTTTTTTTTTGGAAAAAAAAAAAAAATTTTTGGGAAAAGAATATCGGCTTCGAGAGGAAATTAAAAAATAGGAGTCACAACCCAGCAACGGCCAATATGCAGAATGCGGAGGAAATCTCTCATTAAGGTGACGAGCTGAAGCAGGGACATCGCTGAATTACGAAGAACAATAAAGCAGCAACACAAGCTGCTCTCTGGCGAAGGGACGAATAAAGGGGTTGCTGAGACACTTCCCTAATTAGTGGAATTCATGCTTGACCCGTATTTCTTATGTGTTCGAGGATAACCGCCGAAGGTTCCGACTGATTCCTCAGCATAAATCCATAACCAGCCTCTACGTGTAGGCTAAAGTCAGTCCTACATTGGCGGTCCGGTTCAAAGGCGCAGAATGAAGCGGTTTGTCTTCTGTATCCTCATCCAACGGGAAGGGAAGTGTGAGATGGGCCGAAATTCGTGCGAAAAGAGGCATCGGAGACCACAAAGGAGGCCTGATGAAGGGAAACAGGGAGGACAAACCTCTTTCAGAGAGGGAAAGGTACGTATATATATGCAAAGGGAGGAGGGAGTCAAAAAATTGCTAAATAAGATAGCTGTAAAAAATAATAATTATAATAATAAACATAATATAAATAATAAAAATGTAATAAAAATCAATATAAGAAAATAATAATATAAAATTATAATAATAATAATAAAACATAATAATTAATCATAATAAAAAAAAGAGGAAGAAACAAAAACAAAATATAACAGAAGTGAAATAGGTAGATACGAAGAATCAACTGGTGGAACCTTTTTCGACGTCATGGAGACAACCTCACGAGGGGCAATAATAATAATAATAATAATAATAATAATAAAATATAATAATAATAATAAAATAATAATAAAGTAATAAATAATAATATATAATAATAATATAATAATAATACTAATCAATAATAATAATAATAAAAAGGAAAGTAAAAGATGGAAATATAAGGTTCATATGCTGATGATCCGAACATGCCAAAGGTTCCTCTTTTATTGCGAATTTATTGCATCATTCGTTTTTGCACTAATAATAAAATAATAATAATAATAATAATAATAATAATAATAATAATTAATAATAATAATAATAATAATAATAATAATAATAAAATAATAAATAATAATAATAATTAGAAAAAGTTACACTACATCTTTATGGTTTTTTGCTTTCAATCATCAGAACCAGATGACAAGAGAAAAGTGGATACTTAAAAAACAATTTTACCTTTACAAATTATAGCATAATTTTTTAAAAAAATTATGACAACTTAACGGTACATACTAGGTCATTAGTCTTCGAATCCATCGATCGAAGTTCGGAAGGGCCAGTAATCATCGGACTAACACTGACTGTTTTAATCTGCAATAAATGAAGAATAATAAAGAATAATAATAGGAATAAAATAATAATATAATAGGTTTTACTTTTTTTTGCTTCCAACTTCCTAAATATTTTTTTCTGATATTCATTTAATTTCCGCCTTAATATTATTCTAGAGAATAATTTACCAAGAAAGTAAGAGGCATATTTATATAGTATTAGAGTCCTGGACCGTTTCGTCGCGTAAACCTCGACATTTCAGAAGTTTTTGATTCTTACAATAGAATGAATTATAACACTAGATTTAAAAAATTTAAAATTACAAATTGATTTTTAGATAGACCATTCAAAATTAATATTTTTAACATAAAGGGACAATACGTTAAACTTTATGTTTATGTCTGGTTTTAGATGTTTGATGTTTTATGAAAATAAGCCTCGCTATTTCAGTTTTTGGGCTTCAATAAGGGTGTAAAATTTTAAATGATTTTGAAATATAAGGTACAGTTGTCTTGTTATACCAGTGAAATAAAAAAGAAAAGAATTTCAATTTGTAATTTTAGATTTTTTAAATCTAGTGTTAAAATAATTCATTAATATGTAGAGAATCAAAATCTGAAGATTCCGAGGTTTACGGACGAACGGTCAAGGATGCTAATAATAAAAATATGCCTCTTACTTTCTTTGTAATTTATTCAGTAGGATTAAATAATCCGGATATGTGTTGAAAAATCAGAAAAAATATTTAGGGAGTTGGAAGCCAAAAGTAAAATCTATATTAAAACAAAAGCTGATGTAGAATTTCTAAATAATATAATCAATAATAAGGAAAAGGAAAAGGAAAAAGGAAAAAGAAAAGGAAAGGACAAGGAAAAGAATAGGAGAAGGAGAAGGAGAAGAGAAGGAGAAGGAGAAGGAGAGGAGAAGGAGAAGGAGAAGGAGAAGGAGAAAAGGAGAAGGAGAAGAGAAGGAGAAGGAGAAGGAGAGAGAGAAGAAGAAGAAGAAGAAAGAAGAAGAAGAAGAAGAAGAAGAAGAAGAAGAAGAGAGAAGAAGAAGGAAGAAAGAAGAAGAGAAGAGAAGAAGAAAGAAGAAGAAGAAGAAGAAGAAGAAGAAGAAGAAGAAGAAGAAGAAGAAGAAGAAGAAGAAGAAGAAGAAGAAGAAGAAGAAGAAGAAGAAGAAGAAGAAGAAGAAGAAGAAGAAGAAGAAGAAAGAAGAGAAGGAAGAAGCAGAAGAAGAAGAAGAAGAAGAAGAAGAAGAAGAAGAAGGTCGCCATATAACCAAACCATATTAATATATTCTCAATTCATAACACAGTTTCCTCCCTACACGCTTATTCATTTTATCAATTCTTCTCGCACATAACACACCCCTAAGTTTATCCATCTGAAAAGACTGCACCTTAATAGTGTCGCTACTATACATTAACATCGTACCAAGTAACCAACATATAACTCCTCATGGCATAGCTAGAGCGCACTAACATTTAATTGCACGTCACATTTTCCCAACACTCATAACTTTCCTACTGCACTCTGCATCATCTGTTCCTTTTTCATACAACATATAGCCTAAATATTTAAACTTACATACTCGTTCCAGTTGCTCACCATTCAACATGATTCACATCTCTCTCCTCAGCCATCACCATCAACTTGCTCTAATCTACATTTACTTCATCACCTCTTCTATTAACTCCTGCCAAACCTCTTTCAAAACTCTTCAGATTCATCACAACAAACCAAAGCATCTGGACAATACGCAGGGACCCCTCCACTCTCTTTCATTCTCCATCAGTCTAACACCCTTACCTGCCACCCCTAACTTTGATTCTTTCATCACTCCATCCATATATAAATTAAATAGCCATTAGAGACATGACACATTCACTGCCACTCACCATAAATATTAAACGCATTCTCGTCACTTCCATTTATTCTACACTCTCGTCAACTATCACATACATATTTTTTGTTCTATTCAGACATTCATAAGCCTACCACGCCAACACATATCACTAACACCTGCCGCAGAGCTTCCCTATTAATCCTGTCATACACCTGTTGCAAGTCTATAAAACCTAAATACAGTATGTTCTCTCTCATTTGCTTTAATACAAAAATTTGATCTACACATCCTCCACGTTTAAATGCACCTTGTTCTTCAATCAGGCCCTCAGTCACTCGACGCACTCTTTCAACCAAAATACCACCTATCTCTTATTAGAATACTCACGAAAAATTAATAATCTTTATAGATTCTACATTCCTCGATATCAAATCCTTACCCTTATATATAATATAATATAATATATATATAATATATATATATATATAATATATATTATATATAATATATATTATATAATATATATATATATTATATATATATATATATATATATATATTATATATAATTATATATATATATATAATATATATATATTATATATATAGTATATATACATATATATATTATTCTATATAATTTTTATATATATATATATATATATATATATATATATATATATATATATATATTATATATATATATATATATAAAGGTGTATAGGTCGCATTATAATCTGTTGCATGTGAAGAATGGGGAAAGGTGCATGACGAACTTCGCACTCCCAGGGTAGTCGAAGAATATGATAGAAGTCGAAAAGAAGCCCAAGCCCTACCGCCCCTTTATACCTATTTGTGAGAACTGGTCGTAGTCAGAAAATCAACCCTAGAGCTTCCCGGGACGCGACGAGCCCTCACTATGGCATCTCGTCAATGTGGGGTCAATCCTTGGCCCAAGTGGGCCACAACCTACCAGACCTCAGACAACAGCCGCCCCATTCACTTCCTATTACATATCAACCTTTCTTCATCGCCAATGCCGAAACTGACATTATCTCCTCCGGCATTCCTTTACTAACTATATCCACTTTTTCTTCGTCTCACAGCCGGTCAATTTCCAGCAACTCACCACTATACATCCGCTTAACCAATTGACCTATCATCCTCCTTTCCACATGCCCCAAACCATCTCAACGTACTTTCATTATTCTCTCATTTACCCTCCCTTTTCTCACCCACCACATCAACTCTTAATAGTTTCCATCCCCATTTTAATCAATTCTTCGCACACCTACCAGCCCATAAGATATATATATATATATATATATATATATATATATATAATATATAAATTATATATATATACATTATATATATGTTATATATATATTATATATATATATATATATATATAATATATATTTTATATATATATACTATATATTTTAACCAATACAGCTTGTATTGACAAAAAGTTAAATTAGAATAATTTACCATCAGACTGAGTGATGTCAACATCATCCATTGCATTTAAGAAATCTTCAGGAGTGTGTGGGTGAGTATAGTTGCTACCAAGACCAAGACCACTATCTGCAGACTCTTGTCTTGTGTGGAAGTCTGTGCTTGCCATGAACGGATCAGCAGAACTGAAGGGAAGCTCGACGGAGGTTGCACGGTTTTGTGGAGTCAAACTTGTGCTAGTTGTGGATGTCACTGAGACCAATGATGGGAGAGTTGGCTGAGATGAAGTTTGTTGAGTTACAGGTGATTGCTGAGGAGGTTGAGGCGATGGTGATTGCTGATGTTGCGTTTGTCTCTGATGTTGTGAAGCTAGAGTAGTTCTTCGCAAACCTTCTGCTAGAGCTTGCTGTTCGTCTAATTTCTTTGCCAAAGTTATATTCCTGTTTAAAAAAAATTAATGTATTAATTAAGCAATACTCAAAATTTGGATTTTTTTCAAACCTTGCAATATCAGACACAATAAATGTTTAAAAATGTACTACGATTACAAATCTGACAAAATGCACACAATGCCCATGCTTTTTTTTTTATCAACACATCTAAATTTAAAATAAAAATAAATAATAAAAACAAGGGCATTTTTCTATTACTTAATAAATTATTTGAATTCTTCATTTTTTT
>JABUQX010076935.1:0-10000 GCA_015478945.1 Trachelipus rathkii
TTTTATTTTTTTTATACATTTCTTTCATTGCTTCGGAATTCTTTACACCTCGGAAGGTTTAACGCGCAAATTTCCTGGAATTTTCTATTTGGGAATTTATACATATTAATTGGGAAGATAATGGAAAATGATTATCAGAAAATTCTGCAATGTGGTTCAGCATTTATTCTTCGCACCATAACATGCGAATATATTTGGCTTTAATATCATAACATTTTAATACTTCGGAACATCTTTAACTCATTCTTAATTAAACATCAGTTTAATTCAATTAATATCTCAGCATACATTTCTATTAATGAATAAAGTTCAATTAAATTAAATAAGTATTAGGTTGAAAATATCAATTAATTAGTGTTTATTTTTAAAAGAATACTACTATACTGTTTATATAATACAGTATTATTACCCAAAATTTAGATTAGTAGTCTCTCTCTCTCTCTATCTATCTCTCTTATTATATAATAGTATGCGATAACTTACTAATGGATAGGTATAAATACTTTATACTCACTCACTTAAGTATACTCACTTTATACTTCTCTCTCTCTATATATATTTATATCATATATTTCTATATATATATCTATATATATATATTTTACTATAATTTTGTATATATCTATATATATATACATTATATTCTTACCTTCTATCATATATATATATATATATATATCTATCATTCTACTTACTCTATATACACTATATCTATCTTATATTCTTCTCCTCTATTACTCTTCCTATATATTTATTTAATATATAATATATTTATAATATAATATATAATATTAATATATATATATATTCTATATAGTTAAATATATATATTAGTATATTAATATATATATTAATTATATTATTATATATATCATATATATATATTAATATTTTATATATATATATATTATATAATATTATTATAAATATTATATATTATATATATATATATATATATTATTAATTAATATTATATATTATATTATTATTTATATATTTATAATATATAATATAATAATATTATATTAATAATATATTATATTAATATATATATAATATAATAATATATATATTATATATATATAATACTACAAATTTAAATATTAAAAATTAAAAGGCTAGGAAATATTGTTACTGCTTTCTCTTCGGAAGGAAAGAATACAACAGATTTTTATTTTCATAAATGAAATATATTATTATTACTTATTTATTATTATTATATAATTATATATATATTATTAATATTATATATATATTAATTATAACATTATAAATATATATATATAAGTAAATTATATTATATTATTATTTAATATATATATATAATATTTATATAATTAATATATATATATATATATAAGCTTTAACTTTTCAATATAGTTTTTTTATATTATTGTGTATGTGTGTGTTTCTTCATTGATGTGTTGTGTAGTGTGTGCGCGCAAGTGCGAATTATAGCGTGTTTTGTAAGTGTTGTATTGTGTACTTGATAAATGGGTGCGTAAAGTGTGTGTAAAAGTGATGTTGGTGTGTAGTAGGTTTTGGTGTGGTGTTTAGTCATGTGTTTGTTTCTTTACAATGGTTGTTTTGTAAATAAATTTAATATTTCGTTTTAATTTAATATAAAATTAAAGCCTTTGTTTGATATTAATTCTGAGAAATAAAAGTTTTTTAAATACTAATTTTCAGGTTGTAGAGACTTAAAATTGTGAAACAATATTTTTGGGGTCTTCATTTCTTACTTATTTATTCTATTATATTATATATAATAATTATTATTTTATTATTTATTAATTTAATTTATTATTATTATTTATTTTATAATATTATTATTACACTTAATTAATTATTAACTCTAATTAAAATTATTATTATTATTTATTTATTTCACGTAAGTTGAGTTCACGTCTTCAGTAAGTTAGTTATTATTAAGTTTGTTTTGTCTTTAATAAATTATAATAAATCTTTGATCACTTCCGATAGCTTTAACAATTGCTTTACAAATTAAATGAATTTATCAACTTAAATAACTTATATTTATAATTAATATTTTATACTTATTATATATAGTTACCTATATAATAGTTATTTATTAATTTACGTAAGTTAAAGATATAATCATAAAATTATAAGATTATAATTTAATATTATTATTTTAATTTGTAATACTATCTAGTATTGTTATATACCATTTTATATAAATGGATAACTTAACATATTATATATAGTAATATATATATATACTTTGTTTTATAATATTTATTATTTTTTTATATTTAAATAATATATAATACTACAGTAAGATAATTGAAAGTATTTTATTTTTAATTAATTCTACTAATAGAAATATCAAATAATATTCTAAATAAAAAATTCTAAAATTATTTAATACGTAAATTGATTTATATTATAGTTAATTAACTCTTAAAATTTTTAATAATACTATTATTATCTGGGCTATTTATATTACATATTTTAGATTGATAGCGGGTGAGTATAAGCTAAGTGATTACAACGTCTTAAATAAATTAAGGTATGATTGAGGAAACAGGTGAGAGAGTATCTTCAAGGCAGTTGCTCAAGGGGGAGCCATGGCCCAATCGGCACGAATTTTATGAGCCACTTAAAATATAATTTTAAGTCAATAAATCCGATCTCACACTCCATCTATAAGTTCACTTAGGTTTATAATTAATTTTTAATAATTATCTCGTTTGCTATGTATTTACAGTGAATCATAATTTCTTCGTAAATAATTTTATATTGTATATTAAACTAACTTGATAACCAATTTCAGGAGAAAATGCAACACTAAGAATTTCAGACAATATTTTTGAAGAATGTTGAAAGGTGCATCTCGAATCGTTAGAGCTTCATCATATTTAGTTTAAAACTAAAGCTCTCGTAAGTCATTTTTATGAGATATTACAGTGCACCATTAGTAATTTCAAAGAACAGATAATTTATAGAAAGAATATTTGTAAGCGATAAATCTAGAACCATTGAAGTCTCTGAGTTATTGAAAATGACTGTTGGCAAAATTTAGAAATTCCAAAAATACAGACCCAGCATTTCCCTTAACTTTCCGACCACACAGACTTAATTATAACGACTATTCCCATTTATCTTTGTACTCATTTTGGATGTATTTATAAATTCAGCTATATAGAGATGATATTGTTTTAGTTAAAATCATAAAGAAATTATAACTCTTCTCTCCTGCAATTTGTTCATATCACCGCACCAGGTGTACCAAAGTGCCCACGTATCGAGAGTAAAAGATTGTGTACACATTTAAACAAGAAAGGGATCTCGAAAGCCCAAATGTTTAAAAAGATTTTAGTTAAAAGCACGAATGTGGCAATTTGTTATGGAAGTTGAATAATGGCATCACAAATGTACAGATTTCGTACCAAAAATAGCAATATTTGAGCGGACAGAGTTTTATCTTGTTCACGCATGATTATTATATTATAATATATAATTTAGTTCAACAATTTACATATATTTTTAAACATTTTTGTTGCAAATACTTTGGCCTAAATTTTTTATTTTATTAATCATATAAAATTACTACCTACTAACTCAAAATTATGGTAGGTTTTATACAGCTTCAGTAGCAAAGATAATATTTTTACACATTAAGACTTCTGAAAAGCTATTTGAGAAATACTATTGGAGATGAAAGACTTACTAGACTTGCCCTCCTCTACATCTAAAAATTTCTTTCAGAAATATTTATTTAATAAAATTTCTGAAGAATGTTATCTATCGTTGATCATTTATTTTTGATCAAGCTATCCTCATGACCCCTGCAATTTAAATTTAACAATTTTTAAGTAAATGATAATGTAGTAAATTTTATATAAAATAAACATTCCATACCTTTTTTTCTTAGAAAATTTAATATCTATTGGCTATACTCCTTTGAATATAAATATATTATATATATATATTATTATAATTATATATTATTATTATAATATATATATTATATTATATATTTATATTTATATTATATTATTTATATTTAATTAAGTATATATTATATATATATAATATAATATTATATTAAATATATATATATATTTATATATATATATATTTATTAATATTATATAATTAATATATATTATAATATATTACATATATATATTTATATATGTATGACTAACTGCGATATTTTTGTCTGTAGTCCTTCCCCCGAAATAAATATTCATGATACGCCCATCTGTATTATATATATTATTAATATATATATATATTTAAATATTATATATAATATATATAGTTATCTATTTTTATAAAATATATATATATTATATATTATATTTATAATATTATATTAATATAAATATATATATATATATTTAATATAAATTATATATATATATATATTAATAATATTAATATATATTATATATATATATATTATATAATATATTGATATAATTATGAATCTTTTTTGACTGCGACGTTGTTCTTCACTTAATTTAGAGGTAGTAAAAGTGGGCGGTTAGTTGTTGTGGCTATTCTTTGACGTAGTCTTATTCTTCACTACTACTTTTCTGTTTACTTAGATATAGCAATATTAGTGTACGACACCTTACGTTTATTAATATAATAGATATTACCATCTGGGGTAAAGAAAAGAGTGAGATATGATGATGAAATTAATCATCATTTCATTCCATCATTCTTCTACTCTACTATGCTGGGGTAAAGGGTACGACCTCGTGCACTCGGAGCGAAAAAGTAAGAAGAAGAATATATGACAAAGTCCGAAAAAGAAAGCCCAGCCTTATTTACCGCCCTTTAAGTCACTTTTAGTGGAGATATAGTTGGCAAGTTCTAGAAAAACCCTAGAGCTTCACGGGACTTAGCGATTGATACCCTTTCACACATATTGGGCAATATATCATATAACATTAATGTAGGGTATCATCCCTTGTTCACCTTAGGTTGGCACAAATTAATTACCCTCTCAACAAAACCTTTTAGGCATTTACACTCATTATTATGTATACCATTACTTCTCGCCTCTGCCAAACTTTAACTTCCTACTCCTCAACACATTCACTTTCTAGACTTGAATCCATTTTTTTTCTTTACTTTGTTTTTAATTAAATTTCCTAATTATTTAAGAGGATTAAATGTTATTTATTTTAGATTAAGCTAATTTTTTAATTATGGATTTTTTACTGTTAAAAAATAATAAAAAAGTTAATTCAGCAGGAAAAGGATGCTTTAATCTAAAAGCTAATCCTTTTTGCCATTTTACAACCTTATCAAATGAGTTCCAGATTACATTCTCCTCTTCTCTATGCTTCTCAGATTCTACTCTCTTTCTCGTTTTCTCTCATCAAGCCATCGTCTCTCTCTTCTGTTCTCATCGTACGCACTCCTCTCTCCAATCTCACATCACTCTTCAATCATACTTCCAATCGATCTGTATACACACCTATCCCTCCCATCCAAGCCTACGCAAATTTTTCTGAGGTGGACCGGCTAGGACGCGGTAGGCACTTTAAAGTTCGATTTCTGATCTCTCTCTCATTTTGTACAGATTCACAAACAGTCACATCTCTACAATTCTCTCCAAAATAGCAACTGACAATCTTATTGGGACAGAATGGTAAACAATACATCGTATTCAATACTATTTATGTGATTACAATACCAATGAAACATTGATAGAAATATCCCACAGGTTATGTTTTGATATGAAATGTGGTAATGAATGGGCTAATTGTAGATATAGATAATAGTAGAAGCATTTGCAACTAATTTCAAATACATTTTGACGGTTAAAAAATCATGGTCTGTGGGAGGGTTTATCTTAGGAAAATAGAAATGCAACCGCTTCCCACATGGGCAATTTTTCATGAACATGGAACAGGCACACCGCCTTGCCTTTGTTGATTATAAAATTAGATAGTACGTGATACGGCAATGGTGAGGTATTTAATAGGATATGATTGCGAAGTAAGTATTCAACTCCCTCACGTAAGCTCTAACCTTAGTTCTTGTATATATAATACTTATATTAGATTAAAGGAGATATTATGGTAGTATCAATATAATACTCACACGTATTATTATTAGTAGTATGCCTAATGAAGATAATAATGAGTTAGTATTCTAATGTGAATAATTTATATTTCGATAAAGTATTTATGATATAGATACAGATAGTTTTTACATTTTGCCTTTAGTCATATCAAACATATTTTATTCATCTCAAAAAGAAGTTACGGAATCACGGGTCAAGCCTATAGCTAATGTTGGTGAATAACTATGTAACTATATATTATACTTATATATCACTCACATTTCTATAATATGGTAGGATTTTAAGATACCTAAGGAATTCCGGCCTTTAAGAATAATTAAAATTCATTATGGGTAACTTAAGACTTGTGGTAAAAATGAAAAGAGTTGATAAATTTCACCACGTTTTCAACTGATATATAATACCATAGCAGGCTTCATTTGTTTGTTTAGAGATGGGTCTCACTAATAAAAATCAATATCTACACGGGCAAACGATTGGGTGTTCATATTAAACAATAGGATAGAGTTTTCAGACACAAGTGAGCTATAGTAGTTTTAGTTTCGAATGAAAATATAATAACAATAAAGACACAAATTGTTTTTGTTTATTCTTAAGAAACAAGGGTTGAAGTAATCGGCGGAAATAAATTAATAAGCACGTTCCATGGCAAGGAGTTAGTGATTATGGCACAATTTTGTTAATTTTGGGGAGAGATGTTATAATAATGATTAGGATAGCGATTGTTCAACGGATAAGTATATGAGTCCAAAAAAGTATTAATATTTCACCTTCTTTATACATAAATAGAGTTTTATTGTTGTAATGTGAGGGGAGAAAGTCCACATAATCACGGAATCCCATTCTGCATAGACATACGCGTCAGAAACTAAAATCGGGAAAGGCTTTAAGAAAACTTCGGAAGAAGTTAGAAAGAAATAGAAGAAGAATAACATAAAACTCTTGGTATAATGTGGTTATATATTGGATAGAAATAGAGGAGTGATTTTTAATTCAATGATACAAAAAATTGAATATATCAAGTGGAAGATTATTGTTATTTAGTGAAAGATATATAACTGAGTATTATTAATATGATATATATAATAGGTATAAGAATATATATTAAAATGATCGGAGTAATATAGAACAAACCTTTTATAATAGAATTCTCACACTAATTAATAAATCAATGTAGAATAGGAAGAAGTAAATGAGTATTCTCTCCATTTTAACATAATTTGCCGACATTATGAATATTAATTACTGAGAGATAATTAATATTTTCGTGTTCACTTGTGTGTGTAGGTTTTGTGTTTATGGTTAAGCCGCAAAGAGACGATGAGGAAGTGTGTGCTAAAAACTGCCAAAAATACACAGTATACAGGTTGAGAGCTTAGAAAGGTTAACAATGTCGATCAATATACCTCTTTTGAAAAGTTCAAATGCAGCACTTCATAGACTTCATAATATAACGGCTTTGTAAGATTTATTGCCTGTTGTCCCCCACACTATATATATATATATATATATATATATATATATATATATATATATATATATAGTATATATATATATATATCTATATATATATATATTATATATATATATTATATATATATATATATAGTATATCAATGCAGGGAGGCTCCGCGTTAAAATTCAATTATGTGCTGCACTTTCCTATAAAATAGTAGTGGTGGATAGAAGGACTGTCGGATAGTAAAAGATTTTATAATGAGCGAGTAGGATATAACCTACATAGCATTCGAACTATGTATAGTTATTTTATCCAAATACGTCATATAACAATTACTTGCGCTCCGCAATACATAAACTCAAGATAAAAGAGTGATTAGTAAATATAGTAGAATTATATAACTAATCAGAGAGAGTAATACACTAGATAATTAATAGATAAGAGTAAGATTTGAATAATAAATAAAATTTATCAAATCTAGAGAGTGAAATTAATAATTTATGAATATAACAAATAAATAATAACAAATAAGTTATATATGAAGAGGAAGTTAGAATGTTAGATATTCGTAATGATAATGGAACGATAGAGGATAAATAGAAATAAATGATAATGAATAATGATAATGATATGATGAAATGATAAAATCCGATAAATTATTGATATTCATGAATTATTGATGTGATGTGAAGTTATTTTATTATCTCTTTATTATTATTTAATTCACACTCCTTAATTGATTTTTATCTCTAAGTATAAGAGTACAAATCTTTTCCTTAATAATATATTCTCCTTTATTTTTTCGTGGTTTATTTTTATAGCGGATTCTCTTGCTCTAAGGAATTAGTGACACAGATATGTGTGATGTATAGTGTGAATCTCTCTTAATTGCATAGAGTGAGGAGAAATTTTGGAGGATTCTTTTGTGTTATTGAGTTAATATATGTCTAGTTCTTCTGAGTATAATTTAATTTCATATGTTTACTCATTTCCTGACGAATATAAATTTATGATCTTTCTTTTGTAAAATCTTTACTTTTCGAGCTATACACTGGAGGATTGTCACAAACTTTCCTCTCTCGTTAAAATACAACATATTATTACTGTGAGAATAATAATGACCACAATATGGAAACTCACCCTGAGAGGGACTGAAAGATAGTAAAGTGAGAGAAGAACGATGAAAAGAAGAAGAAGTTAAAAGAATACTAAGATCAAGAGATAATCGATACCAAAGAGGATGTTATTAGAAATAGATATAAAAATATAGAAAGATGTAATAAAATTGAATGTTAATAAAAAGAGGAGGACTCGTATGCATAATGATAACATGATATAAACTTTTTCTGAGAGTGAAATAAGGAATAAATTATAAGATATCGATCATAGAGTCGAGAATTAATAGAAGTAGAGGTAAAATAAGTCATATAGAAATTTTTAATATAAAGTGAAGATATAAAATCAAATATAGTTATTATTGGTAAAAATAATATAATAATAAGTAAATAATTATATATCATTGTACACAGTATAAGAAGATTATAATGATTCATCTCAAAGTAGGTCAGCGCTATTATTCTTGTATGTGTGAGAGCAGGGCCATAGACTGAGGAAAACAGAGAGTTCAGTAAAAAATAAAATATAAATTATAAATTTAGGTTCACCAATGTTTCTCCGGACGAGTACCAGAGCTTCCAGAACCAAAGCTGCTCCATTAAAAACTTTAATCATATAAATCTGTTTGGGTGATAATTTTTTCGTACTCCGACTTCACGCAACTCCCATTAAAAACAAAAATAATTACAACTAGCCGATCCGGAACCTATGCTCCGACATACGCAGTTTAAACAAAATAAAATTTCAAGAACCTCCGACTCCGACTCCGACCCAAAGCAGTAAAATTCAAAATTTCGACTCTAACTCAGATTAGTGCTTATACAGTGTAGTAATCTAGAGTAAAAATTTTTTTTGTTTCAACAATTATTTTTTCGCATTGCTTTTTGAGATAAAAAACTTATACACTTTTCACCAATGAATCTAAATCTTCGCAAATGCTAATAAAAATGGTAAAAATACCGGGATAAAGGACATATAGAAGAATTTGCAGGCGCGACAACACATGACAAGACAAATATATTTCAGTTTCGGAAACCAATGTATAACGTAATTATATGCAATATTAAATTTTTTTATTTTTATTATAAAACAGCCATTATAAAATTAAAAGTTTAATACTTGTCAGTTTCAATATAAAAATAATAATAATAATAATAATACTAATAATAATAAATAATAATAATAATAATAATAATAATAATAATAATAATATAATAATAATAATAATAATATAATAATAATATAATTAATAATAGCAATTAAAGAATCGCTTTTGAAATAAAAAACAAAAGAATTTCTGAAAAAATTAAATGAACTGGATTTTATAATTTAGGATATATATATATATATAT
>JABUQX010076936.1:0-45000 GCA_015478945.1 Trachelipus rathkii
ACAAGCCCAAATCAAATCAGTACAAAGTCAGTAAGGTCACCCCTGCACCCCGTCTACACCAGGGCCGTATGGCCACCGTTTTGTCTATGGACTTACTGCCTTACATTCCATCTTAAAGCCATGGTAAAAGTATAAACCTATAACACAGCCACCACAAAACTTACCCATCTTAGCACGTATGTTTCTTCTCGCTTAAAACCAATAAACATGTATCCAGTATCAAAGAATAAGGAGAATTGAACATAAATGTGCCCAACTTCCGACTTTCTATTATCGACGTTAGTAGGCTCATATCCTATAAGTCCTGTTTACCCTAAGTTAGTTGTTTTTCACTGGTTTCTCAAGAAATGCGGAAAACAGAGAAACAGGAGAAAAGCAGAAACAACAGAAAAACCTTCCTCGAATAGATTTCGCTTTGAGTCGGGAAAATTTCATCAAAGAACAAGAGAAATGCCCCACGCGCTGTTAGGGAAAATTAGGATGTTTTAACCTCCTATATGGTAAAAATTTGGCGCAAACGACTGATAGTATCCTCACATTTATTCCGAACACTACCACCTACACACCCCCACGTCTATACGTCGAAGCAATAAAAAGCATCTGATGTCTTCCAATTACGCAACTTATGGAAGCAAAACCTTATATTGTACATGTTCACGAGAATAGTATGATATTATACTCAGTTTTGCCACACTACGAAACCATGGCCAACGCGGTTTCCTTATGTTATCTGTAACACGGAGAGCAGCAAAAGAACTGAAACGATGAGAGAAAGGATAATGCGGAAATACTATTTTTCCTGGTAATTTCATAAAGTTAGTTAAAAAGAATTACTGTAGTCTATCTCTTAACTGTGTGTGATTATTTGTCATTCTTGACGCTTAGATAACTATAGGGATCCTCTAACCCTCCGTATCTGTATGGTTAGTAGCAGAGATAAAATCAGATGGACCGCCTGCCAGTTACACCCCTTTTCTCATCGCTGAGTTCATGATTGACCAGCAGTTAATTGGAAAATATGCCAGGCTTGCTCGCTCACAGGATCATAGAGCCAATACATTCTCACATCTTTTCATCACGGATTTCGCAGACGTTTTCTAAACGGTAGTGTTTGAATTTAGTGGCCTGTGCAAAAGACGATAGGACGAAAAGTGAAGGAATGTGCCAGAAGCAGTTGAAGAGAGAGGTCCAATAATGATCGACATAGTGCTCCCTCACACTGCTAATGTCTCTGACCAATGCCTGTGGAATTTACGAGCCCAGTGTTTAGGAACTCTATGTAAGCAGTGGAGGAATAAAGAAGATAGAAATTCTGCCTTTTACAAACCTAATCAACCAAAATCCCGGTCGGCCCATTGTTCCTATGTTGGGAAAGGACAAAGATAACATGAAGCTGAATTGCTGGCTGAGAATCTTTCTTTCTCGTTCTCCTCGTTAAGGCACTACATGAATGCAAAATCACCGGTAGACCTGGGATAATGTTTACCTGAGCTTTGCCCAAAATCGCTATCAATTCCCGCGGTTATAATCGATCTATAGGGTCTTCGTCCCCATTTCGCTTTGCATGGGTATTATAAAAAGGCTCCCTTTACGAGATGCTCTGATTATTGGTATACACTCTTTTGTGTAATAAGGCGTGCGAGGGAAAAAGGATTTATTTCGGACGAAGTAGATACGATAGTGAGAGAGGAATCGTTATATAAGAAATGGCAAAGAAGAGAAGTTAAGAAAGCGGAAACCACAAAAATCTATTGGAGACAACAAACATAATAATAGGACCTGTTCCAAACAAAGAGGGGTGATCTAAGTTCAAATAGGAGATTATGTTTTCGTTAGAAGCAGTGTTAAAAAGCCCCATCAAAAGTTCAGAAATATGTGTGTCTATTTTGATCAGGGGCATATATCGTCAATGTTTGCAAGAGAGCGCTACAAGGATTGATCGGGATGATATGTGCTTAGAATGTCAGGCCGAACCTCCCTGTCATGATAATTAGACACACTCGTTATGGTTTGTGGTCCGGCAGAAAAGATTCAGCGGGCGCCAGTCACTATTTGGACTGTGGGAAATGGATGAGATGTGTTGGTGAATCCCACACGCGCCGAGGTTGGAATGAGAATGTTAAGCCTCCCACTAAGAACAAATATAAGTGGAAAGAATGTGAGGCAACAGACCACAACAAGAGAAGCGAGGTCCCAGGACGTCTCCTCTAGAGAGAAATCTCTTCATTGAGAGGGAAAAAGTAAAAGAAGATAGAAAAGGAAGAAAAAGGAGATGGTATAGAAGCAGATATGCATTGCTCAAAATCAGACAATGAAAGAGAGGAAGGAAGAAGAAGGAAGACGAAGAAATAGAAAAGATAGGATGCAAGTTGGTAAGAGAATATTTCTGCCTACCCACACCGATCCATAGTGTTCTTTCTCCCATGATTCTTCCAGTGATATTCCCACATAAAACGCCACTAAATTCTCAGTCCTACCACAGCTGGTGCTACTTTCCAACCTCGCCCATTCCCCACAAGCTCCCTCAAGACAGGAAGACTACGCACTTTCTACTCTAGTTCCCCCCACCTCAGCCGGTTACCGAGTAGTACGAATTTCTTGAACCAACCGACTCGATCGTCATACAACCGACCCCGGTGGAACCTGTAGAGAAAGTTAAACCACGTTAGGGGGGCGTGCCTCGTTGGGATAGTAAGGATATGATTTGTAGCGGAGAGATGTAAGAAGAAGAAATTTGGTACAGCGTAGTCAGTACGTCGCCGGAAAGAGCGCAGTCCAGATAAGGTGAGATTTTATAAGTGTTCCACTCGCAAAAAATTGATCTTCCACAAAAAACTCCACTCCAACCGCTGGCCGCCGTGCCGGGGTGAGGGATAAAGATAGTTTTAGACCATTCTTTCATCCTGCTATTCAACAAGAAGATTATCCCTAGTGCGCAAACCCATGTTCAAGTAGATTCTCAGGGAGCCTTAGACTTCTGTACACACGAGGTCCTAACATAGTAAGGCGTCGTAGTATGCAGGCCTAGTGGGTGCGGATAACACCCCTCAAGAGCAAACTTATTTTCCCCTGTGAAATCTCCAACTTCCCCAGTAAAAGATGGCCCCTACCCCATTCCCCCGTCCCCAAGTCGTAGATTCATCTCCTAAGGATTTCATCCCAGAACAACAGAAAACCAGGAGCCCTTCCTTATCGGCGGTGCCCATAATAGTGTTTACGTCGGCCCTAAGATCTAAACACGTCCCGGATGTTGACCCCCTGAAAGGTCAATATACAAGGATGGAGAGGAGACAGAGCTTGAACTACCAGCACAAGCCCGAGGCAAAGTGACACGACAACCACGGAGAGAAGCTACAGCAGAAAAGACTCGTCCAGCCCCACCATGTTCGAATTAGGATCGCCATTGAACACCTATCGATGTTCCATGTGTATAGAGTGAAAACTTAGGTATTTTGTCTTCTCATACTGGATTACTAGTTACATCCCAATTTGAATATACTTCTGTATAGTTCTAGAGTATTTAAGGAGAAAAATTCGTTTAATTTTCGAATTTGAAAATCTTTTTATTCTTTTAAGTCTAAGAAGGATACTTTAATATTTTAAGAACTTGGGATGAAATGAAAGTGCATTCGCTTCGCGTCTGTTACTAAATTTCTATTTATTTTCCCTTTACTTGACGTTAATATTAAGAAATACTTAGTGGAAAACCATTTAGACTGGATTAGAGTGGACGATCGTCATAATTTTAAAAAAATTAGCTTGGATTAGTACCACATTCATTTTAAAAAATTAAAGGAAATTAGTCGGGAGACGAGCCTCATGGGCTGGGGGAATTTAATCTAACGAGTTATCATAGAATTCTAATCTTAGAAATTTAGACATGTAACTTCGATAGATCTTAGAATAGCAATTAAGTCAATATAGGGTGTGATTACTCTTCATCCTCCTCTTGTTTTTTAATAATAAAGGAGAAACCTTTTAAAATGTGGTCACCTCTCATAACAAGGGGTCAAGGGAGGTGGAACTGTTGCTTTCCTTACTGGGGTGAGTTGGTGGTGACAGAGCAATTGGTGTAATACAAGAAAAATAAATACAGAAATATAGAAATACAAAAAATTTTTTTCTTTCTCCTCTCTCTTATTTAAGTAACCATCAATAAAAGTAAGTAAGTATTGAGTAACGCGTATAGTAATACAACTTTAAATTTTAGAAAGCTAAGCTACTTGAATATTAAAAAATAACGAGTAAGTATATATGTGCAGGTAAGTAGTATAAATGGTCGAGAAACTAAACTAGGGTAAATAAACATCAACTTAAGTTTAATTTAAATAATTTACCGGTATAACGTTGAGTTTTAAAAACTTCCTTACCTTTGAGATGTTTAAGTAATCTGACTCGTTTATAGTTAAGAAATCATTTAGTTGTATCTTAGTATTTTAAAACGTTGCAGCGAACACGCTTTAACTAACCAAAAATTAATTTAATATATAATGTTATAAATAAATCTATTTAGGCTCGATCCTCTTTTAATAAATTAAGTATTTCAAAACAAGAAAAAGATATAAAGTATAATATTTCAGAAATGAATTTTGGAATACCAGCTTGGTTGCTACTCATCATCGTATCAACAGGCCAAAGCAAACCTCTTTGTATAATATGAAGTAAAGAAGAAAAACAAAGTATTTGACCGTGGTTTTAGTCTTCTTAGTATACTATAACGGGGTGAGCAAAGGTCCTAGTGAGATGTTTGAAGCTTTTTCATTTTAGTATTTATAGGAAATACCTCGAATCTTAGTTTATCTCCGTTAGTATATGTTCCTTCCAGATCATCAGTAAGTAAAACATAGGAGGCAGAACCTTCACACGCACCGCAACTAAACTATGAAATGATCTATGCTTAAAGAATCAAGTTACGTTTATCCATTACATTCGTGTAACCATGTTTTTGTCTATAACGTTAACACACCAAAGGGCTCGAACCAATGAGGAAAATTCAAGCTTTCCCTTATGACCATCTCACTGAGTAAAAGTGGTATAAAGAGGTCCAAGAAAAATTGAATATCGAAGTAATCGGATATTGCCTTGTGGTGAGTCTCTTGCAAATCAAAAAAGGAAGCGAGCCGTCTTGTTGTAATTTTGGGTGAAGAGGAGACGCGGGTGGAGGAGACGTCGCCCTCAACATTCTCTTTGGCCACTGCTACCCGGATAAACATGTTAAAACTACTTCGAAAGAAAGATCAAACCATCTTAGTGGTAATTATTGCCTCTTAGCCTCATAAATTTATTGATTAAACTGAACTAATAGACATTGTTGAAAGCGAATACTCGTATCTTTAATAAAACTTGGGATAGCCTACAAAAATAGATAGAATTTCAGATAGTCTAAGAAGTGCTACGCACAAGTATAATAAAACCAATTGGCGTAAGCATCAGGGCGTTATTAAATTTAATTCTGATTTGAACAAACTTTAGTCGAGTTAAACAATCTCCACCAAAATCCCACCAAATTCTAAGTGATAAAGTTCAGCTCTCAACTCGTGTAAAAACAAAATAACAATCTCTTACAATCCTTTTTTTATTCTTCTCCATCTCTATTGCTCTTATCCCCGTTACTAGAATATGAACAAAAGAGACTAAAAAACTTCACACAGGATCGTTCGTTCTTCCGAAACTAATAAATCTTGTCAGATCTTTCTAATAACCTACATTCGGTCATTTCAGAAGGATTAATCCCGCTAGATGTTTATAATAAACTATGTATCTACTGTATACAAAATTACTCAAGTAGAAAAATTTCATTCTTCATGTGTACACTTGCTATAGTGTTACTTTTATCGTGCAACTCATTTTTGGGACGCTTTAAATCAAAATCTTGAGTGTCGATTGAGGTACAAACGACCCAAATAATGATTTCTTTGCTGTGTGAGATTATGGAAATCAGAATAACACTTAAGTCTAAAGAATCGGCCACACGAGTCTCTGTCTTGGTACATGTTAGGCCAAATTAGGATTTCAGTCTTTGCCCTCAATTTCACCAATCCCAAGTGTTGGTTGACTATCCATTTTGTAGATGAGTCTCAGTCTTGTGTATAACTATTCACTTTTTATCTGAATTTCTAATTTTTATAACAGCACCTATTGCAGAATTATAAAGTCCTACCTACGAAACCACCCTCTTTATAACTGGTTCGGCTGGGAATAGCAGACACTTCACCCGTTTCCCTGTATTTCGTTTCGTATGATGATAAAAAAACGTAAGGGCTTAGCGCGCGCAATTTCGCAATGTAGAAGGAAAAACTCCAAGTTCGTTATTCCCAGTCCAACCATGGTCTATGACGTACGCGTGCTGATGTTACTATATACCTCGCAACGGAAGGTATACTTTCATTTCTTCTTAAGTTTATCAGGTGTAACAGAATCCTTCCACCTAGAAAGGGAAGAAGAATATCTACCCTTTCTTCTTAATTCTGTGAGGCTCTGGCATGCACTTTTGAGTGTGGCAACCTACTTCTTATATTTCACTTGCGTATTACCCTAACATTTGCTTCTTTGTTGCTGTTCCCTAAGTTTTCAAACTTTAGAACAGAAAAGGTTCATATGGAACAAAGATATGGAGTCAAATTAAATCATCAACACAATGGCAGTTCCTTCACAGGCGCGCTGCGTGACGTCGCCACAAATTGTACCGGAGATCATCCAATATATTGGAGAGAGGACCACACGTTCTGGCACGATCTGTTTCATTTATAGAACTCGTCGATCCGCGTTATTGTCTTGGACTAAAAGAGTAGTCCTTTTGCAAAATGTGTATGCCGAAGGGCCAACACCAACTGAAAGGCATCGTACTTCGTGCTCCATTTCATCCCAACACCAAGGTGTGATCGCAAGACACATTACCACAGCCCTGAGACGTACACCTTTAAACAACCGTGGTGCAGAAACCGATCTCCGAACCCAGTTCCCCACTCTGTCCAAACGCTTGTCTTTACTTCCAAGACCTCCTATGCCGTCTTTCCCAACCCTCGAGTGCTATTACCTCTTCTGGAAAACCAAGTGCACCGCTATTGTAATTTGAAATCAATCCGTAAACGGTCAAGATTCCTCTCGCTAAGGGGGAGACCTTTATCGTAATTGCCTCACAACGTTATCTCTTTACTTCGAATGCATTACACAATTAGTTGGAGAGTAAGCGATTACTATTGCACCTGTGCTCGAAAAAATTAGGATGGGCGTGCAGTAGCGTTAAGAATCCTTCGGCTTGCAGCGCGATCGGCCGGGGTCCGCCCGAATAACATGTACAGGGTATTAATAGGCCTTGTAAAGAGATGTACATGTAACGCTGGTCTCGTTTTCCTCTCTCTCTGGTTTACAAAAGCTCGTGTCATGTTTGTCCTCCGTCTTATGATACCGCCTTTGTAAACCTATTCATACACCATTTTTTTGTGGTTGACATAGTTCAAACGTTTTGTGATGTTGTCCAGTGATTGTCGATAAAATGGATGTAAATCTATAGGTAGCACTATGCGGTCATTATATATATACACTCAGCTATCCTTTAATTATATAGAAATATATTATATATATATATATATTATATAGTATATTATATTGGATATATAGTATATATAATAATATATAATATAAGATACTAATTATTTATATCAGAAATATAAAATGTATGATCCACTGTACAAATATTAAGTATACTATTACGGTATATATATATATATATATATATATATATATTAACAGTTGTTATTTTGTAAAATTATATCCTACTATTTTCCTGAATGCTTCATGGGGTTGGAATGTTTTGCACGATTGAGGGAGTAGTGTGAGCATAGTCATAGTAATAAAAATGTGACTGTAGTAAATCTCAATTCGTAAGCTAATTGCCTACTATTCACCATAGTATATAAGTAAATATACTCGTATAAATAGCACTGTTATTTTATTCATGTGTCAGCAGAAAAAAATCTATCAAGTGAATTGCTTCAGGAAGATTTTGAATATTAACTGTATATTACTTTATATTATTAGTTTTAATTTTAGCTTCCAATTCAGTTAAGTAGGTAACTTATATTAAATAAAATTATCTATATAAAGATTATTTAATAGGAATGTGATATAATAATAAAACATAAAGGTATCATTATATATTGCTCTTTATGGTCGATATACAGATTATTTATGTGGTACTTTTAATACAGATACATTATATAGTTATATGGCATATATAACTGTAAAACTGAATCTTTATCTCCATTTACGATTATTTAGATCCCTGGTTATAATTTTGTACCATATTCATTTAAAATCTATACTCCTAATTGCTGGATGTGTCAGTTGCGCTCCGAAGCCACGTATTTAGAAATGATGACGTTTGAGAAGTAATTCCACATTTGTGGTAAAGAAAGAAGATTTGTTGTGTATTAAGTTAGAACTGCAGCCACAAAGGTGTAATACTAGTTGTTAAACCCCTTAATTTTTATTCATGTAACCAAAAGAGGGGGTGATAAAAAATAAAAATAATTCTATCTATCTATCTAGTTTGATTACTTTTTTTATAATTCTATTTAAATCTTTTTTGTAAAAATGAATAACTTTTTTTCTTATGATTTTAATAAAATGCATGTTAACAGAGCAGAATTTAACTTAACCTTAATTATTGTACATAAAATTAATGATAAATGTGCTTAAAAATGTAATACAAAAGATAGAATCATCGTTTCATTATCTGCACATATGGGAAGAATATATTAAAAATTGATTCATTAAATTGATGAGTTTATGATGCTTATTAATTCCATAATGTATATGTTTCTAATTTTTTTTATATAATGTTTTTTTAGGCGATTTTTACTGAGTCTGATTAATTGGTGTTTTAGAATCAACCAGTTGTGCTCATAGTAATAAACGTTTGCTTGTAGAATGACCCGGTTATTGTGTCCCGTAGATATGCGAGTCGATATCTTTACAATTTGAGAGAAAATTCATATAATATATATATTAATTTAAACATATATATATACTATAAATTTAAATACTATATATTATTATATAATATTATAATATATTATAATAATATTAAATAATAATTTATTATATTATATATAATAATCACTATAATAATATAATTTATTATTATACGTTTTAATTAATCATAAACCCACTAATGCATATATTAATATGTCTTTTCGGTTGCTATAACATATACGAAGATTTTTATAAACTATATTATCTATGTTGACATTCTTTTATTGTTATTCGTCTTCTTATCGCCAGAGTGTTTATCTTTGGTAATGTTATGACATATATATTTGATATAAATAATATATATAATTATCTTATATATATGTGGATATAATTATTATATATATATTTATATATACACGTTCAGCCATGGTTTTCTATGTTTAATTATTCGAGAAAACCTGGACTTTTATTTTAAACTGTGTCTAACACGTACCGTCAGTTCTTAATCACCTTGGCCTTACCCAGAGCTACTAATGGTATTTATTTATTATGGATTACTTTGCTACTTATTACGATATCAATTAGTATTTTTGTTATGTTTAATTAGCTGTTTGTTATCATTATTACTGTTACACTAAGTATGATGTATTTTTTATACGTTATTTATTATTTATCGGTTTCAATTTTCAATATTGGTAATTATTAATTATCATTATTATTATTATTATTATATAATTATCCTTATTGGGTCTGAGGTAAAGTTTGGAATGTGAGAACGATTATTATTTGTGAAACAATCGAAACAATTTAACTATGAGATATCCACTTATACCATAAAATTCATAAAATTGTTTAAATTAAGCAATTAATTATTTTCTGTTGGGAAGCTCGAAAAACTTTTTTATTAAAGTATCTTTTGTTTCAAAAAATATAATTAAGGGTTTATATATATATATATTATATATAATATATATATATAGGATTATTATTATATATATTTATCTCATATATAATCCATAATAATATATATATATCCGCTACTTAGTATATATTAGATACTTATATATATATAATATTATATATATCATATATAATTAGTATGTTAGAGGCAGAGAGAAGTAAGAGAGAGAGAGACTTGTACGAGGATTTTTTTTTCTTGTTTAAGCGTTAGCGGTTAATAGTTTTTTTGTTGCGTGACCGTCCCTATCCATATGATAAATTATGGTACACCGTATATTGTTAGATTATTTATTTTTTGAATTGTTACTTTAGATTTATGTTCTCTGATGTGGGAGTAGAGTTATTTTTTACTTTTTGAGAGTGTAATGTTATGTTACAGGTAGGGGTTAGGTTAGGGTCAGGTAGGCTAGGTTGAGGTAGGTTAAGTAAGGTTAGTTAGGTTATTAATAGGTTGTCAGGTTAGGTTAGGTAGTTAGGTTAGGTATAGGTTAGGTTAGGTTTTACTGTCCTACGGTTAGCTTAAGTCTAAGTTCAGTTTTTTAGGGGTTAGGTTATTTATGGTCAGTAGAATTTAGGTAAAATATTTATATTTTTTATGACATTATTTTTTTTTCAAGGTATGTACGAATCCTATTCTGTATGCTGATGAAAGTATTGCTTGCTATTAAAGATTAAATTAAACCTGAAAGAGTTTTAAAGTAGTAAAAGATTTGTTGGAGTTACATATAAATGATATTTGTGTATATCCTATAGTGGATAAATAATTTATATCATTATACCGTGAAATTCAATCCAAAAAATTTTCGAAAAAAAACAAGTATATACTGATATATATATAATATATAGTACGAATTAATTGATTGAGTATGAGATATATCTATTTATACATATATATATATATATATATTATACAATATAAAATATATAATATATATATATATATATAAATTTTATAGTATAATTTTATTTATACAATTATATTATACGTACTTATTTTTTATATGATGGAAAATATTTACCCCCACATATTTTAATGGTATATATATATATATAGTATAATAATAATAAGGTGATAGTTTATATACGGTATATATATATATAATATATAAATTATATATACCGTATGTATAAATATATAACACAGTTATATTTAACAAATATTTTATCATACACAATATATAATAAAATCTATTTTTACATTTTTTCCATATATCAAAATATATATAAAGAATTATTATATATATATAAATATATATATATATATATAATATATTAATATATATATAAATATACTATATATAATAATGATATATAATATATAGATTTAATAATATATATATATAATCAATTTAAAATATCTATGAATTGAGTATAGTATGAACGGTGTTACCTCAATAATAATAGTAATATAAATGATTTGCGCTCAAAAACTAATATAGTAGTATAGTAATAATAATGTGTTGTGTGTGTGAAGGTTTCATAATTTATTTCAGGACTCTGATATTTTCTTTCTCGCTCGTTATATATCTTACATTTCTACAAGAACAAATTATAGATTAAGGAAAATTAAATTACTTCGGTTTTCCTCATTAGTATACATATTTTTTTTGGTTTTCACAAATATCTTCAAAGATATATCGATCGGAACCATGTCCCTAAACCACGTCTACCTAAGATCCGTTTAATTATTATGTTTATTATTATGTTATTTTCATTTATTATTTATGAATTATGATGTATTATAATTATTTTAACTATATTATTATTATCTCAGTTAGTTTATTGTATTATTATTATTATAATTGATTTATATTATTATTATGTATGATTATATTTATATTATGTATTATTATATATTATATTAAGTTTATTATTATGATTAATATATTTTATATTAATTTATTATATTTTACTTATTTTTTATAGATTTTTCTCTTTGTTGTATTATTATTATTTCTTATTATTTATTGTTATTCCACATCATATTTTATTATTATTTATTATTGATATTAATATTATTATTATTATGATTTATATTCGAGTCATTTATCGGTTTTTAGTAGTAGTTGGCACCTGTGTTCGGCCACGCTATGTAGTGGCACCGGTGGAGGTGAGTATCCGGGCATGGGCTCATGTTCGCAAGGCTCATAAGATTGGTAAAAATTCAATTTTTATGGTTGGGCTATCGATATCTGTATGTCTGCATTAATCTCCCATCACTCTGTGTTCCCGTTTGGTAGTGGTTGATTTAGGGCGACGCCCTATCGAAGAAGGGTGCGCCAGACGTCCCCCCTTTAGTGCTTTTTGGACACCCCCTAATAATGGCGTTTTGGCACCCTCCCGTTCGATGCGTAACCTCGATAAATTTGCTTCCGTATATTGATCAGATACTGTCATTCCAATGAAAGGTGCTAGTTTGTGATGAAGGCTTAAGTGTGATATACATATTTCGAAAGCTTCATTATAGCTATACACTGTCCTGGGATTTAACTGCGAGTTCATTTTATATATTACCTTTCCCCACACTAACTCACACGCATACACACACACCACACACATACACACACATACACACTCACGACACACACACACACACACCCACATCCACCCACCCATACTTTGATCGAATTATATATATATAATTTATTATAAATATATTCTACTACAGGGGAAATCAACTATTTAGTTAGTATATATATATATATAATAATATTAAAGTATATATATATATATATATATAAATATAATATATATATATAATATATATATATATAATATATATATAAATAAGTAAGTATTATATTATATTAATATATTATATTAATAATATATATATTATATATATTGTATATATAATAATATATTAGTTAATTTGGATTATTATATAATATATCATAATATACATTGTATAAAATATTAAATTTAATAAATATATATATATATATAATATATTATATATATATATATATATATATATATATATATAAATCAGATATAGGTTGGTCCGATCTCACGTTCTACCATTTTCGTGATATTTTTAAAATGGACGCAGAATTTTGCGTTCATTGGGTACAGCATTTCGCATGTCCACTTATGCTGATGGATAAGATCTCATTGGAGTCGCTCTAGATATTTGTTGAATGGCTCCGAGTTATTCAGATGTTGGCTTAACGTTTGTTGGGTTGGGCATAGATTCTAGTTGGCAGCTACTCGCCCCGGGCAGTTCACCTTCCGTGGTGGCAGCTTGTTGAGCCTTAACACAGCTAGGGTCATCTGTTGGAGGGTGGGCCAGATATTGAATAGTTCGAACCTTAACCTAAAGGTATTTTTTTATTATTAATGGCATTATAAGCTCAGCTAATAAAAAGTCAACTTTTCCTCAATACTATATATCAACCATACTACAAATATTTGAACTGATATCTAATATATAATAAATTATTATAAACATAGTTATATATATATAAATATAAGTAGTATAAAACCTAAAAATATATATATATAATAGTTATTAAATTAAAAAATTATTATTATTCTTATTTTGACTCATAAATATAATAAAATTGTATATACATATATAATATATATAATATATGTGAGGGCAAGAGTCTCTTGCCCTCAACGATAAATCAACAATTAGATACCGCTCTGCAATTAGCCCTGGATGTGTAACAATCACTTCAAAAAAGGGTTCTCTGGTATGTTAAACTTTTAATCATTAATTGGTATTATCAATTTAAAGTTAAAGAAAAAATAGTTTAAACGACTCTTTTTTGCGGTGCGGCTACCATTTTCTGTCCAAGAGTTTGGACTCACGGGACACGGTGATACGACTCAAGGCGAGATGACCGTAGAGTGAAAGAGGTCCCATATAAGAGGAGCAGTTAGATCGTCATGATAGATTTGTGATAATGAGCCGAGAAGTCGTAGAATTGAGACAATCCTGCCCTGTGGTTACAAAACACGGAAAATGCAGTTGTATACTGATAGAAATTCTTGTGTTACTTTCACCCCTAGTATTATTGATAGGTCGGACTAGTGGAAATTGGCCTATTGTGTTATTAAAGAAATGTGAATTGTCTGTATGTATTAAATGTATGCTTATTATATAGTATGACATTTGTTTACCTTTTTAATTTACTGTATTTATACATGTACAAACTTCGTACTAATGTTGTCAATGAGTAATTTACTTTTTTTTATTCCAACTGCTATCTAACTCCTCAAAGGGAGTTAATACAAAGAGAAGTAGGTGTCCCCTTAGTAGTGATCGATCCACGAACACCCATAACCTAACTTATCCAAGCATGTCAGTTGAATGGTGAAGCATGTAGGTCAAAGTACAAGTGAATTATATTTCAAAACTCAGTGCCTAATTATTAGAACAGTTGAAGTGAAAAAAAGTTGCCGATCAAAACACAAACCACACACAAAAACATACAAAAAAAATAAATAAAGCAAGTAACAAACACACAAAAATATAAAAAAAAAAAAAAAAAAAAAGCAGTTGAAAATATAGAAATACTCCTAATACGCAATTAGGCCTTAAAACAACTTTCCCACTAAAACAAAAAAACACAAAAAAGTTAAAATGAAAAACCTCTTGTCGTATATCGTTTAAGAATGTCCAAGCCTAAAAAGAAATTCATCCTAGTAGATCAAACGCAGTAGGAACAGGACGTTGAGGCTATTATGGACTCGGGTCGTCGATCGATGCGAGAGGAACCCACTCCACAGCTCCCCACAGAAGGAAGTCTAACCCGGACCGAAGGAGTAATGAAAGGATGGTTTGACTAACATCACATACAAACCACGCATCTGGAAACGAGATTCCATAATGGAGAGAACATGAAGACAGCAAACCTGGTGAAAAGTCACCCTTCCCCCCACTCTCTTGGGGAGAAGAAAAAGAAAGAAGAGTCTCCCCCTCAATGCTATCCCCCGTCTTCAACGACATTCCTTGATGCCTTGAGGTTGGATCGGCAGACGATCCATGATCTGTTAACCTTAAGGTGAAATCACCGATCCGAGGGAGAGGGTAAGGCTATTGGCATCGAATAATTTTACTTCAAAGGAATGACACAATTCATATTTTTGAAAAACGGGCTCTCCTCTGAAAGAAACGATATGTTACACTAAATAGTGAAGTAATAGAAAAAACTCATACGCACCATCGCTTGAAGAACACAAATAGTACAGTATATGTCAGTCCTAGATATGTAGAGACGGAGAGCTTCCCTCGGACTAGTGGGAATTAGAGTGCGATAAAAAACAATGCTAGAGGAATATTCCAGCTCCAATCGATTCAATAACGGACAACGATGCTAAATTTAATTAGAAACTCTAGTGTCTCTGTGAGCGCGATTTTTGACCTCTCAGCAGTTTCCAGTTATCTCCCATCATGACGACAGAAAAGAACCATGATTGAGGAAATTGATTGTGATAATTGCCGACGACAAGTTTGTTGTAAGACAAGGATTCCTCTTTTCTCCAAAAACGCGTGCTTAACCAACCCCAACCCCACCAGAGGGGGAGAACCGAATGCAGCCTGTAAACGCCGTTCGATCAGCAGAAGAGAAAGTCACCAAGACATTTAAATGCGAATCAAAATACAGAAGAGAGAGAGAGGGGGGAGGAGGATGAAAAAAAGTTCAGCCGACTGATAATCTCTCATGAAAAGTCAGCTGAAGAAATGAGGGTCACTCGCCAAAAGCGTCCGTAAATAGAACTCGCTAAGAGAAGTTTGTGTACAGAATGCGAAGGAATTCCCCCTCCCCCAGCGGTTAGTCTAGGCTTTCAAGAGAAAGGGCGGTTCTCAACAACCCCGCCATCAGCACTATGGACAACGTTGCAAGCTGCCCAAAGTACGAAGGCCTCTGTAGGTTTCCATTAAGCTGCTTTATGTGTGCATCGTTTCATTTAGTTATGTTGAAGGGTCTTAAGATACCCACAGATGGTACGCACCTAAATTTTCGCAACCCACCCGCAACCCCCCCGCTTCCACAGCAAATGTCCAACGTCCCGAGACAAGGGAAACGCAAAGGTTGGTCCGGGCCAAATAGGGGTGAATCTCTTGGGAAATAATTATCTTCAGTGTAAGTAGAAATGTCTCTGTTGTAAATTGCTCGGCACCACAATCATGAGGATGGAAGTAGGTCCAGGAGATTTTTGGGTGCTGCGAGGGTGGGAATATTTAATCTTTAGATTATGAATAGGGTAATCTTTAGAATAGGAAATAGATTTTATAGTAATAGTCTTTATAATTTTAATTGCAACTTTTTTTCATACCTGTTGAGGTAATAAGATAGAAGAAAATTTAGTGACAAAAGTAAAATACCGATGAGTGAATAAATTGAAGGTGGTATAATACTGTATAATGAAAATTTTTAAAATAACGATCGTATTGGCTACTATAGTTACTATGATAATGTCGATATGTCAATATATCGATAGTTAATATAATGATATGTATTTTGTTAACCTCGACACACTCGGGGTAATTTATGGTTGATCTGTGGTATAAATGGAAATGTCATTGCATTAAAATAGATTTAAGTGGAAGCAAGGGAATATGAACTTAGAAAAAACGAGTTCAAGGGGCAGGGGGGATTGCGCTAATGATGTTCACAGTCTTCTCCCCCACACGACCACTCGTCTTTATCACTGAGTCAGGTGGGGGGATAGAGTCATCTCAACTTTTAAATGTAACTCAATGCATGTGCTGAGATATAATAACATTTGCGTAATGAACGGAATACAATAGATAATAGTGATTGAGAAGTTAGAATAATCCAGTCATCCATTGATGAGCGATAACAGGGTTTTTTGGTAAATTCTTATAATGTATATAGAAGATTAATGACGCTGTGACTTTGAAGCAGCGAGCATGCAGGATCTCTATGAGTCGCTTGGTTCCCCCACGGAGTCGACCTGCTCCCCCACCTCCAATCACTGGAGGAGGCGGGTAGAAGCGATTTCTAACTTTGACCTCTATACTTATGTTGATTAAAGATAATATAATGATAAAGAATTATGGATTTGTAATTAATGTATAGGGGGTCGTAAAACCCCATTTTTTGAAAATAATATTGTATTAGTTTCTTATTATCAACCACAAGTCTCCTTTCTCCTTCAGAGTAAAGCCATGCCAGCGATCGTTAAATTTAGAAAGTAATTGGTCATGTGATTTACTTCCATTACTGGAATAATACATGGAGTGGGGAGTATCTGGCAACTCGAACCAAAATCGTTGCAGCTATGAGGATCGTAATTTTTGAACAGAATATATATTATGTACGGATAAAACGTAGAACTCAATGCAATCATTAGTGTTTTACTATGTGACTCCGGGATAGTTGCTCCTCGACCCTTATGGTCTGTGGGGTAGCGTACCTGAATGTTTAGATAAGGGGTGGTTGCCGGTGATTGGCAGCTGCCCAGAGCTGAAATGGAGCTCATGAATATTTTAATAAAAGGGTGATTTAAAATTGATGTTAGGGTTAGACAACTTTTACAGATGTGGGCATGCCTGATCCGCCACATATAGTTAAAGTTTCAACCTCTTCTTGGGCTATGCCTGTTTTCTCAAAAAACATCGCTTCGCGCTTTCATTATTGCGACGTTTGAATGGTTGTGCCATTATTTATTGGATCCTTTGCCGACGAAACGGTAGATTTTTTGTCGTTCTTTGAGTATATGAAGGGGCATCTTTTTTCCAAATTTTTCCCAGAAAACCCCATGTTTGTATCGGGATAGAAAAAACTCAATCGTTTCCTCTTAACCGCTGTCTCTTTAAGTAGTACCGCTTTAGCAAATAGAACTTAGTTAATAATATTAATTTTCTAGTTTTCATATTCTTCTATATCTCATATGTGCACTAATTAAATTTAAAAATGAGTCATGCTTCGCATAGATGGGCGCTTTATATGTGCGACATAACAAGTACGGAGAGAAAAACAGGCGGGGCTTATTTAAACAGCTGTGAGAACGGCTTGCTGCTCATTCACAACTTGATTAGTAATGAACCTATAGAGAGGATGGGGGAGGTGCCGGGTGAAGGATTAGTAACTATGTAATTATGAGTGTAGGGGGGATGAAAATTTGCAACTATTGTGAAAGGGAGAGGGGATGAGATGAAGAGTGCCCTTTAAAAGAAAGAGGATTTTATGCGAATTGAGCGGCCAAAATTACCCCATACCATGTAAGAGGTCAAGTGTTGCTAGCGGGGCGACAGATACAGATTGTAGGAATTTAAGATAGCTATATGTCCTCTTACGCATCTTTTGGTTTAATTAAGCCATCGAAGAAGATCAGACATAATAACTAGTTGCGACGCGGGGTTCATGTTCGCGGGGGAGAAGCGTATGGTTTCCCAACTAGCTTCTTACCAAAGTCGGACGGCAGAGTTCGTTTAGTCGTTGATCTGAGGTTATTAAACCAGAGATCAAACCTCTGACAATTTTACTCTGCCTAAATAAAGATATCATATTGCAATTGCCAACATTGCAGCGGAGTGGCTAACACGCTAGATATTCAGGGCAGGCTTTAACATATATAACGTTGCCAAAATCAGCGAGAAAACAAAGGAAATTATTTTCGACTAATACATGTTCCTTTTATGGAGATACTACACGTTATTACTATTAAATGTACAAGGAGTTCAATGTGTCATTCTAAGTGCCTTCCAGTCGCCTTTATGGTTCGATCTATGATGTGAAGATTTTAAATAGTATATTGTATTTTTGTTTATTTTATGATTTAACATAAATTAATTGCCATCAGTGTCGACCTCTTGAAGAACATGATTATGCGAATGTTGGAGAAGGTTTTAGCGAGGCAGAGTTGAAACTATAGAAAAAGTATATATGAAAAAGTATGTTATTCCATTAACATTTGTTATTGTACTTGCGTTCGGAAGGTAGAAACGGAATTTTTTAGTTTCAATATCAGCGAGAAGGGTGGTTAAGCCTAGCAAGAAAAAAATCGGATGCAGTAGTAATGTGCAAAGCCAACAACTATACAAAAAAACAAACTTAGGGAGCAATTTAATCTTTCTCTGGGTCTATTATAAACTTCTGTCCGAATAGAGTTTAACATAGTTCGGAGGCCGACATTGCAATAGTTGCAAAACCCCTAACGGAAAATGATTGAAGGAAGGAAACCCCGCCTACCCATATTAAGTAAATATTTACTTGTTTTATGAGGGTGGAAGCAGTGAACCGGAGCATTTTCGATGAAGCTTATATATAGACACTTTTAAGCATATGGTATAGCGCCACCAACGTATATTATCTCGATCCGCTGGGGTTTAGAACCAAAAGAATTCTGGTTACTATTCAGTACACGAGGAGAGTGAGCGAGCTCACTTATAGTCTTATGTGCGTCTAAATGGAGAGAGAGAAATGATCAGAACGGAAGATCTTTTATTGCTAGCGCTTTATAGACCATACTCACTAGGATCCAGTGGCGATAGTAAGGGCAACTACCACAGATACTGAGGTTAAGGAGTACTATGCGTCAATAACAGTATTACAAAACACACTATGCCGATTTAGGTGTGGCCACAATAGGAGCCAAGTTTAATATCTGTACCAGAGTCAATCATTGGTTTTGTAATCACACCTTGAGTGTATAAAAAAGTGAGTGGTCACGAAAGTCATAATATATCGGAAGAGGGAGTGAAAACTTATTGGAATTTGCCATTGGCAATAATTTTGACGTTGGATGTTGTGAGAGGGTCTGGTATCTCGGTAAGGCTAAAAGAGTAAATTGTCGCTGAATAATCTGTTGACTGAACTCGCGCTTGTATCGAGATAGAGACACTGAGGATCATGGAGGAGTGAGAATTGCAATTGCAATTAGCGTATATAGAAGAGGAGAGTGGTTACGTAGGCCAAAGGAAAATTGCCATGCATCCAATAGGGACATTACTACTGGAGGTAGGGCTTTATATAATTGCGAATTCTACAGAATTCTCATTAGGGACTGGTGGTTAAGTCCCTTTTACATCGAAAACGTTAAGGGAGGACATAAATTTGCTGGCTTATTATAATAATAATAATAAAAACAAAACATTCAAAAATAATAATAATTAAAAATAATAATAATAAAAATTGATGAAAGTAATAAAAAAATAATGATAATAATAATAATAAAAATAATTAATAATAACGAATAAAATATGAAAGTAATAATAATAAAATAAGAATAAGAAATAATATTATGTTTTAATAAAATTTCATAAACAATTGTTAGTAAAAGTATTTTAAATTGATAGGAAGTAGTGAGTTTATAGTAAGTAGTAGTAATTAATAAATATAATAATAATAATAATAATAATAATAATAATAATAAAATATATAATAATTAATAATAAATAAAGATATAATAATCAATACCAAGATCATCATACAAAAGATCATTGTAAGTTAAAGGGACCAGAAAGAAAATAATAATTAATTAATGAACATAATAATAAAAATAATGAAATAATAATAATAAAGAGCGATAGTAATAGTAGTAGTAGTTAGTAGTTAGTATTAAATTTATAGTAATAATAATAATAAATTAATAAACTAATAATAAATAACCATAATAAAATAATAATAATAAATAATAATAATAATAACTCAATAATAATAAGAATAATAATAATAATCAATAATAATACATAATAATAGTGGGCTCAAAATATGTTAAATAGTGACTCGAAGCTGGAAAAAAAATGAATGTTATCTTTCTTGAACAAAAACTATAAACATACAGGAAAAAAGGGTTAAGTGGACGATGATGAGAAAAAATGCAGAGAATTGGTTGTAGATTTTATCGAGGTGAAATAGCCTAATTTCGTGAGTCATAGGAAACTGAAGTTATCATAAAAGACCTTGATAAAGGGAATGAAAACTAAGCTGGAAGTCTGAAAGTGGGCTCTGTTACAAAGAGATTCATCCATCGGATGACCAAGGACTAGCTGTTGGATTGCGGCCGTGTACCGTTGACATCTTCTTCACATGGCATCACGCAGTCTAGGACTTAGTTAGTACGCCGCGAAGAAGCTCTCGGGAAGGTGTATTTTATAGATGGATGTCATAAGCGTAGAATTATATAATATAACCATCTAACTACTCATCAAATCATCTTGTGAGAATTAATACGGACTCTTGACTTCGAAATGCGGATTAATCGCCATTCAGAAAATTTTGAAGGCATAGTCTAGACGTGAAGAAATTTGTTATACAGTTAGCTATGTGGACTGTGTTATCTGACTACAGCCACAAAAACAAGAGAGCTGTAGAAGGATACATACAACCAAAGGTACAGTTCCGGTCCGTCATGATTTTTTAGGGTTTATTCAGAGACTTCTCGTGAGAAAATTCGATCCACTCCTTTCATGTGGACTTATGTAAGCTTCCGTTTGGAGTATATCAGCTTATGCGCAGGTTCAACTTCAATCTGCTTGTTATTTATCGTACCAGAGACACATCTAGTAAGCTATCCACTCGGTAATACCTACCCTTACTTAGGCACGGCAGAGTCGTTCGACTCGGCCCGCCATTGACCTCTGCATGTGTTAGTCTCGGGATCGCATAATTTTCCGTTCTTCTACCTGTGGCCGTATCAATAAAGGCTACTTCATCTCAAGACCGGGAGCTAAGTTCGTCAGGTTTCACTTGCGTCCAAAATATCCTATATGACGTGCTTACTGTCTTAACCTACTCAACATAGCTAAGTATTACCTTCCAGACATTTACGCGTCGCTGCTCTCTCCTTATAACGTTCACCACCTTCAGTAATCGTCAACCTGGACTGGCGGCCTTACTACAACACCATTGACTAAACCAGAAGCCCCCTTCTCATAACATAGCTGATCAACTACTAGGTGTCACTCGCATCATCAATACTAATAGATTTAAATGATGTAACAGTATTATTTGAAGAAGCTTGATTACAAATGGTCCTGCAAATATTTTTCCTTCGGTTCTCTTCTGTACTGTTTTTTGTGAGAGTTCATCTTTTAGTCCTTCTAAATGACACCAATCTGCGACGAAAGAGTACTCCCGACATTTCTCCACTAGCAATTAGATCCTTCATGATATTGGTCCACCCACATAATTTAATCACAGCTGCGTTCCTGGGATCAAGCGCTTGTTATAGGAAAGGAAGGCACTTCATCGCTCACGGTCAGTCAAAAAGTTGTCCTTTATTTGGAAGCAAATTAGTGTGCTTTTTAATGCGTTACTATGGCATCTCACCTACGCATACCGTAGGCGAAACACAAATCCAATCGTACTCCAATACTCCTCGTTTCGGGTAACGCCCCTTTGAATTTTTCTGTTTGATTATAAATTAAAATAAATTGCTAACAGTTTACCTTATTTGGTGTGATTCTCGATAAATGAAATCCTCTCGCGAGACAAGCTCCTGGTCCATCCAAGGTTCCCATACTTTTTCACTAATCCCATTCAGTATCTGCTAGCTACTCGAGATTTGAACATATCTATAAAAGTGCACAGTGAGATACCGTTCATATCTCAACGGATAGGAGGCTACATTTAGTCCATCGTCCACGATGAAATCCAGACCATCACATTCGATCGCGCCAAAGCTATCGACGTTTGATCTTAACACTGCGAGCAAATTTGCCGGCGTAATAATTCCTACGTCTTGTTTCGGAGCGACCCATATTTCACAGCATTCCCCACTCTTAAGGTTGCCTAACTGGTTCTTTCTCTTTCCTGAACGATGATCTGACGCTATGTGAACAATACAAGATCCATCCTCTTCAACAACTATCGACGTTGTCTCGATCCTTACTTATACTCTATAATCTGCTTAACGCGCCCGACCAGGCGCTAGTAGCTAAGTTCGCCGACTACGGTACTCGCTCAACTGCGAGTGAGGGCGCTAAGCAGTCATCTGTAGGTTGTTTACGGGCCGGAAAATAGCAATGCAATTGTTAAGAGAAATAGTGTGGGTTGTAAGGATATTTTTCATGTACTATACACCGTGAATAAGGGCGCGGCTGTGTGATAATCCTCAATACGTGACGAAACGCAATAAGCAACGGTGCACTTGTTGGTAAATTAGAATATAAAAAAATAATTATAATAGATGTTATATTGAATGTGTGGATGCAGATAAAAATGTAAAATAAAAAAAAAAAAAAAAGGAAGAGAGATACACATAGTATAGAATAAGGCTGGGGGGCTTCTTAAGTTTCTCGTGTACATGCACAAGCATTCTATAGAGTGTTATGACGGATAATTTAAAATTTGCTATCACTTTACTTCCTGTCAAAAAAAAATCCATCTTCTCCGTGCTATTCTGGATATAGCTAGGCGTAAGAGCGCTGATAAGGCATTGCTGACCAAACATGTAATAGTTGTGAATACAATTCCCGACGTAGTTGCCTTACAAAATATAACAAAGGGGTTTGTTTGCCTTCGTTTTTTAAATAGAAGGGTTGAAATAGGTTCAAAGGCGCTTTCGTTAGGGTGGTGTGGCGTGTTAAGGTGATAAGTCTTTTATGTATTTATGTAGTATACAAATGTATCTGTAAGAAAAATAAAATGTTTGCTTATTCGATATGTATATAGATGGTTCAATAGTTGAGGACTGACTACAAAAAAAAAAAAAAAAAAAAAAAAAAATAAAAAAGGATTTAACAACCAAAAAATAAAAAAACCATAAACAATGCGAGGCAAACGTAATGAGTACTCTTTGCACCCTCACTGATATATTCCCTGTACCACGCTCCGCTTCCATAGCGGTTGGTAACATTCAGCTTCAAGAAAGGGGAGTTGCGCTGGTTACTCATGTAAAGATTGTTTAAGACTGTTAATTTGATTATTTGTGGATATTTCAGATATAATAATGAAAAAAATTGTGAGTTGCAACTCCCTTAAGACGAGGTAAAACTCTTTTGTGCGGCACCATTTTTGTAAGAGTGAGTCAAGAAAGAAGACGGAATGCGGAGAGTAAATATGAACTAAAGTTTAACATTCCAATAGGAATACACAAATGGTCAGTGAACGCAAACGATCCCGCGTTCACAACCAAGGCCCAGCCGCCGTCGAAACGGTCGCTCGCCTTGACGCCCGCGAGTGCACACCCCGGACGGCGAAACCGCACGCTTCGTGCGCCCCGCTTGGGGTGCGTCGAGAGTTATTACATGCGCTGAAGCTAAATATTTCGTATATATGATATCAATGAGGTTAAACACATTCAAAGAATTATCTTTTTCATCAAATATCACCGTTTTTATACTATGAGTCAGGATTTTAAATTTTATTTCATACTTAATACATTCTTTAGTGAAAGGACAGTGTTGTATTTAACGTATTCCTTATAAAACTGTGTTGTATACTTAGATATAGCTTTCGAGAATTTTGTAATCCATCAGATTCAGATCTTACGATTCGTTAAAACTTCAGTTACTAAACGATTATATTTTCTCTTTATTATTTTAGGGTTTTGTTTCTTTTTAAAATTATGTTTTTTTTATATTTTAATTTTTGTTATTTATAAATTTTTTAAAGTTAATTTTTAAGTTGATGTCCAAGAAGAAAGGCACCACCGCCACGCTGTGCGTTGTCGTGTATATAATAATACCATTTTTATGTTACTATAAATTTTACGGAAATTTTATCTTAAAAAAACAATACGTGTGTCAGACCTTTTTTGTTTTGAAAATAAAGCAGATAAATATAACAGTAAATCTCAAGGTACGCGAAATTTGACTTAGGCAACAGAGGAATTAAGGTTCTTTGTTTAGCTGCTTACTGCTTACCTGCTTACTGCTTCATACGATCATATGTTTAATATTATAATGAGACTATTTATCTATAAACATTTATGTTTGTTTTAATTCAATCATTTACATTTATGTTATTCATCACTGTTAACTAAAATTAAATTGAAAGAAGTTTTTATAATGTAAAGTTCGGCGGATGTTGTCTATTATTAGTATAAGTTATATTGTTAGTCCTTACTTATTATTATGTTAATTTTATTATTATTATTATTATTAGTTATTATATTATATTATTAAATCTATTATTGATTATTATTATTATTATTAATTATTAATATATTTTATGTTATTATTATTATTATTAGTTATATAATTTATTATTTATGTATTATTTATTCATTTCATTAATGTTATTATTATTTATTATATATTATTTTGTTATTATGATTATATATATTATTATGTGTGTATTTGGATTATTTATTTGATTAATTTATATCAAGTTTATTTGATCAAACTAATAGTTTTATTACTTACTTAATTATTTTATTAATATTATGTATTATTATGTAATATAATAATAATTAGTATTTCTATTGTAAGTGATTTATTTATTGGATTTATTATTTATTATTAATATTATTATTATATTATTATTATTATTTAAGTATTATTATAGTTAGTAGTTTATTCATTCTATTATAGATTATTATTATTATTAGATTATAATTATATTATTATTATGTGATTATTATATTATATAATTATTTATTGTGTGGTATATGTCGGCTTGTCACAGCCTATTTGTTACTTTCATGACTGATGTATTATTAACTACAAAGCGACCATCAACACGTACGACTACACTACTAGCTACACACACACACACACACGACTACAGCGAGCCTACACACACACGTTATGTTTTTGTAATATAATCATGTTACATTGTATATTTAATTTCAATCCGCTCGTTAAACTAAAATTATTTTGAAAGTGTTTGTACAATAATGTGTGTGATTGTTTTATATTATTATCTATTATTATTATTTATTATTATTATAACTTATATTATTATTATATATTATTATATATTAT
Source organism: Trachelipus rathkii (assembly GCA_015478945.1). NCBI lineage: Eukaryota > Metazoa > Arthropoda > Malacostraca > Isopoda > Trachelipodidae > Trachelipus > Trachelipus rathkii. The sequence continues at coordinate 25,787 of JABUQX010076936.1, forward strand.
TAATTATATGTATAATTAATTATTATTATTTATTAAATTATTAAAATCTTAATTAATATTATTATTTATAGACTTAATATTTATTATATTATTATTTATCTATTATTAATGTATATTATTATTATTATTATTATATATAGTATTTAGTTATTATTTATTATTATTATTATTTTATTATTATTATATTATGAGTATTATTATTATTATTATTAATTTATTAATATTTCATTTATTATTATGTATTATTATTAAATTCCATCTAATTATTAATCCTATTATATAGATTATTGTTTTATTCACATCATCGCTATTATTTTCATTCATCATATATAGTTCATTATTATATATTATTATTATTATATATTATTATTAATATATTATTATATATATTTTAATTATATATATTATATATTTATTATTATTTATGATATAATTATTAATTATTTATTACTTTTATTATTATTATTTATTCATTAATTACACTCCAGTCAATTTACGTTCATGACTATTACATTAACACACACACCACATAAACACACCACACACAAACACACATACACATCACACATACACACACACACTGGTGTCGCGCTGCGCGGCAAAACACCACACCAGGTTCATTTAAAAATAGTCACGGTTTAAACATACCAAATAAGTTCTTTTGCATGAACTCTAACATCATAATTTATTTTAAAAACATTTTATGTTTGTAAATTAAACAACGTTACTATTTATATTTACTCATATTGGGATATTTATAACTAAATATATCATAGTTTCTTAAAAACTTTCTATAATAAACTAACATTATCTTTGAACTAAGAATTTATTATTATTTTTATTATAACTATTATTCTTATAAATTTTTCATTTTTTTCAAGATTTTCTAAAAATAATATTTTACTAAAATTTTACTGAAATATATTATAAACACATTTACTGTTTACGTACCCTTAAAGCAATTAAATCACAGTAAATCTCAGTAAACGAGCAAGACTCCTAGCAACCCTTCTACCCATACAGCATATACCACTTTATGTTCTTATTACGTTACTGCGTTTACATTATCTTCTAGCCATGTATAAGTTCATAAACATAGCAAATAATTACTTCTCTGATAGTAACATAACATGGTATTTTATTTAAACCTGTCTAGGTTTTTTATTTAAAATATAACAAATTATGTTGAAGAATATTAGTCATTCAAATAAATTATAACTAAAAATTATTTTTCAAAGTTTCTTAAAACTTCGATAATAAATAACAATACTAGTTAAACACATAATTTACAATTCCGCTTGACATTATTACTTTTGTTTATATAATTTGATATAATATACAAGGGTAATTTAAAATAATTTGTTACTAAATTGTTATGAAATTTATAAATTAAAACAATATTTTACGATTACACATAATGCAATAAATCAGTAATCTATATAGATTCCTACAACCCTCTACACGAAAGCTATACCACTGTTTGTTCTATTGAATTACTGCTTACATCATCTTTAGCCATATCCAAAATAAAAAGGAAAATAATTCGATCCACTTCATATTTATCTATACTATGGTCAACTATATTGTATAAGTATTTAATATAAAAAATGAAAACAAAAACGTTTTTGTATATTATAGAGTAAAATAAAGTCTTTTAACAACTTGAGTTATTTTGATCTGTTTGTATGAAAAATAGAATCCTTTATTAGATAGGAACTTAAAGAATCACAAAATGAAAGAAAATGTATGACCTGACCCCAGATTAATGTTATAGAGAGTATAGTCCTACCAAGATACCCAAGGGTGGTACTAATATAGGCCACATAAATTTCGGATAAATACATAAATAAATCATAAATAAATAAATAAATCATTAAAATCAGTTTGATAATCTTGCATATGCAAAAAACTGCACTAGAATTTTAGAAGTTAAATAATATTATTGGTCTGATAGACCTGAAAACTAAAGCATATTGTACGATTTAATCCAAATGATGCCTATTATAATTGTGTGGTTTTCCGTTGGTTCGTTTCTCTGGTTACAGCAAGATCTTACTCCTTATATATAATCGAGAAAGAAGTTATGCCTTGATAGCCGAAATTGAATCAGGTCTTGGCGAAACGGGGATATTATCTAAGTCTGCACTTAATTATGCGGTGATAATTTTAATTGATTACAACTTCTGTGTGAAAATTTAATAGTCTGAAGTTCTTGTTCGATGACTATCATTCATCCTTTTACAGGCCTTTCTTCCAGAGTTACTTGTGTAGCAGAAGCTTATCAGAGTCACAATATTCTGATCCTTTAACTCTTCATTCACTCAATTGTATCCTATCATGGTCTGGTATGGTGTAAAGAGCTTAAACCCTCCTCCCCAACTGAGTCGAGACATGTAAAGACTATATATCTCTAAGAAATCTCCTCTCCACCAAACATATGACCATTCCTTCAATTACCTCTCATAATCCCAATTTTCAAAACTACAAATCATCCTTGCAGACTTACGTCCATACTGCCTAGAGAGTGGTTAGCCGCATACGTGAGTATGGGGATGTAGGTGCAAGTCTTAAAGATCTATCAATTTCTTGTAGAGTGAGAGAGAGAGAAGAATCGCGTAATTTCCTCAAATCGATGTTAAATGTCTGAATTTAATATCCTGTACACTTTTCTCGTATTTGGTTATCTGTTCAACTTTAGGATCATTAATTAAGCTTATGAGGTCACTGAGGCTGCTAGAACAGGCTTAATGAAGTCGTTTCACAATATAAAGGGATATCTGTACTTGCAGCTGTTGTTGGTGCGATGAGTGATGAAAAAATGTTATGTATATAGCATTGTTGTGCAATATCTTGCCGTAAAAATAAATTGGTGAGAGTGGTTGTGAATGATGATAAACTGGCGACTTGGTGATTTTTTGGCGCAAGGTGGGCGGCTTGCAATCAATCAGATCTCACCAATAAATTTTATTGAGGTTGTTAAATGTAGAATCTAGGAACCTGGAATTCTGAACAGTATATGTCTGTATATGATCTTATTTAAAATAATTTCTTTAGTTCGTACTTTATTGTATCGATAACATGTTTCTGTTAATAGTGGGAGTGAGAGGCAACCTTCTCATATATTGGGGCCGCCACAATCCCCTTCAGATTATGCGAGGTGGACTACGACTACCACGGAGAACGAGTCAATGGTAGGAATACGTCTAACCTGCCTCTCTGTAGTAAACATCTCTATTGATTTTGATACATGTTATTTCGTGTATATCTCAGTCATAAGGGAGGAGTTATTTTTAATGATGTGGTTACTATATATGTACGATCACGCTCAATTAGCTTTTAACGCTTCTGAGGCCTGTTTGAGAAATGGAAACATTCCTTTATAGTAGATTTAAACAGACTTCATACAATACACTACGAGTGGTAATATTCTCAATTCCTAACTAATTAGTTTACGTTTTTCAAGATTTTTGAAGCTTTTTAAAATTTATTTTTATAAGAGGTATAAATACTTTGCAACTGAGAGTGAACTCATTATTCAGGTTGTATCAGTTCTATTCTCAATAGGGAAGAATAATGTTGTTAACGTATGAGCAAACTACTCTGTGGCGTTTTCTTGGGGTGAAGTTCACTCATCAAATAACCGTGGGGGATGACAGAACACCAAATCTTTTAGAATCTTTCTTTGAAGGGGAAACATTTGTAGTTGCCAATACATTAATTGGACTCATGTCTCTTTATCTTATGGCCAATAACAACAGCAAATTACTAGGGTTAAAGAAACAGTCCTCTTATACTTGCTTTGATGAAAAATATTCTACGTTATGAAAAACAATGAGAGAATATTTTAAGATGGTGGTCTTAATAAATTGTGAATGCTTCTGCTATTTCCAAATGTCAATTTGTGCTTTATTTTGATTATCTAATAAAATAATTTTGTGTCCATGTAATATTGTTCCAAGCGATCTATATATAATATCGTATATGTCCATTCAATGAAATGATATATCACATCTTATATTTCTTTAATTTTTCCTGATAAACCATTATAACACATAATTAACAAATGGGTTTGTTCAAAAATTTCCATTTCCTTTAAAATATTATATCATAATAAGAATGTATTTACCTACAGCCCTTGATCCGGCTCAAAAGCTATCAAGAAATGTAGTCATCTGGACTTATTCATTCATGAGGAATAACTTGTAATAATTGTCTCACTAACATCCGCACTAACTACCGTCAAGTAGATGATTAAATGAATGAGCTTTTACATTAATTTTAATAGATTGTAAAAGAGTATAGTAGACTCTAGTATCAATTTGAAGGTACTAAATTTATATTTAATATAAGAATTTATATATAACATAAACTCTGTGTGTTTTTATTTTTTTTCCATTAAATAAAAGTATTTAAACAAAATTAGAAATAAGAGATATATAGCAATTTAAAAGTATTAAAGACAAATATAAAAAAATATAAAAGAAAACATTAAATGTTAATAAATATTGAGTTAAAGCAGTAAAAACAGAGAGTTAAAGCAGTAAAGCAAGAAAAGTTAAAAGCAGTAACATATGAGTTAAAGCAGTAAAGCAGTAAAACACAAAAAGCAATACTATTCCTCTTTAGGTGTTAGGTAACACTCTATATGATTTACTGATTTACTGCTTTATAAGGTAAATTGTAATTTATAAAATTATATGAGTAAAGCAGTAAAACATGGGAGTTAAAGCAGTAAAATCAAATGAGTTAAAGCATTAAAGCAGTAGAGCAGTAAAAAGCAGTAAGCAGTAAAACAAAAGGTGTATAGCAACCCGCTAGGAGAGAGAGTACTATTATTGAGCCCTATAATAGGTGTTAGTTAATTAACACGTTCTATTTAGAATTACTGATATTACTTGAGCTTTATAGAGTGATGTAATTAAGTATTATTTGAGATAAAATTTCGTTAACAAATTTGTAGTAAAAATGATGACCATTAGTATATATTTGAAAAAGTAAAATCATGTATTATTATTATCATTGTATCATTATTTTTCGTTTTCACTTTACGGTTACGCGGAATTATTGCGTCTGCGGACGCACGGCAGCAGGCGGAGGGGATAGAAAATGACGAGCGGAAAGAGATTTAGCGACGCTGCGGTGAGCGCACGGCAGCGGGGTGCGGGGAATAATTGGCGCAGTGCGGGCGCAACGCGGGACGGCCCGGTAATCATTGCGCCCTGAGCGGGGCAAACGAAGCGAGACGGAGTGTATCGAGAGAGGCGACGGGGCTCAACCTAGCGGTACGCGAGGAGTCTGAGAGAAAAGCAGGTATGACACTGAGTTCTCAGAATGAGAGAGATGGTAGAGAGCTACGAGTATAGAGAGAGTGAGAGTAGATAAGATGAGCATGAAGAGAGATCGTTGAGATGAGTAAGAAGTGAGAGTAGTAAGAGAAAAATCGAAAATCATGTAAGATGGAGAAGCATCTAGACGAGACAAAAAATTGTAAAGATGAGAGCAGAGACCAATGCGAGTTACCACAGATAACGAGTAATGAAACGACGGAGGGATGGTTAGGAAGCTACAACATTATATAGGCGAGGAGTCTAACTCTCTAGGGCTCAGGGAGGCTTAGAAAGCATGGCTTGAAAAAAGTGGAGCACTACACAGATTTTGGCACCTATGTGCAACTGGGAACAACTTGGTCTAACATAAAAAGCCAAATGGAGACAATACGCACTTTAGGCACTAACATTGGCACTAAATCGAAAGTGGACAACTTGTGATACTCATTGGACACTCTCATTGGCGTACATACACTTGGCTCCTAAACTACCTGAAGGCACAGATTCAGCACTCTGGCAACTTTCGTATACTACATTACTTTCTATAGAAATAAATACATAGAACATCACTAACACCTTACTTCCTTACGTGGTTGGGATAACCATCAAAGCCATCAGTTCAGCGCTAGTGGTCAAAATTAGACCCGCATGGGTCATTATTCAAAATGGTTTTATGAAGCACAGGTCATAGTGTCGTCACAATTTTTCATATGGTTCAAATACAAGGTTAAGTCAAAATCCAGAGAAGGGATAATAAGATTCTAGACGATTCTAAATAGAATAAGGAAAAATAAAGTTTACTGGAGATCGAAGAACAAATTTTAATTCCGAAGGAACCGTACCAAGACGGTTAGGTCCAGATTGAGTGTGATAATTCGTGTAGGAAGATATTGAAAATAGCTAGAACCTGTAGGACAAATATTATGCGAGAGTATATAGTGTGTATAAAGTTGTCTCATAATGTGAATGTCTGGTTTACTAAACGTGTTATGATATATAGTATGATTTGTGGTAAAGTTGTAGGTCTTGTGTGGGTGGTGTTGCATGTGATATAGATGATGTGCACAGCAGCTTCTAATCGTTGTGATGGTGAGTAAGTGAGGTTGTGATTAGTTTCCATACAAACATGTATCACATAGTTTAGGAACGAAACATATTGTGACGGGTGGCTAACGAGTGGGCAAAAATTGGCGGAGGACGCAAGCAAATGACACCCATGTAAACATGGCTAAGGTCAGAGCCAAGAAATATCATGGGTCAAACAACGCATTTTATAGCGTTGCACACATCCAAAAAGGGCCTCAGCACCATAAACGTTCTCCGAAAAGACATATAACCATGAGTGGATGGGACAATAAATAACCCACAAGAGAAGTTGTCAGAGAGATAGGTGGTTGCGTAAAAATAGAAGGAAGAGATGCTAATACGAACAAATATTACGTTTTCGTGCTTACGCAACCGTTTTTGGTTATAGCTACACACCATAGTCTTTCGGAAAGGGTGCCAAAAATATTCAGAACGAATGCACAATCAGAGAAAAAAATTAAGTGGTGTTGGCACTAACACTTAAAATTAAGAGGGTGGCCAAAAATACTCCGAGTGGTTTAGCCTAAAAATGACCCAGAGACCAAAGAGGTTTTTAGTGTCGAAAAAGGTCAAAGTGCCCTAAAATAGGTGAAGGTCCAAAAAAGGTCAAGGTCCAGAAAGGTCAAGGGCATGTAAAAAAAAGGATCGCGGTTAGAAAGAGGTCAAAAAACGGTCGCGGTCATTTGCGTGCAATAAGCACCTCCTACTACTATTATCGATAACTTGGTCGCTATAATTTTTTATGACTTCCTGACTTTCTCTAGTTTATATTTTTAATAACTGTGTTGAGTATCGAGATATAAATCCTGCATTTTTTGGATTCCGAACTTTACGAGACATTCATGGATCTCCTTTTTGTTCGAAGTATCTCAAATGAATGTGCCATCTACAACTTGTTTTAATATAACGTTACCTATTCTTATAAATGATTTTAGCCAGCTGAAAAGCATATATATAAACAAGTTCTCTAAGTATTGATTTCCTCAGGCAATTAATCGTCATATCTACAAATATAATGTTTACGCTCAATGTTTCTTTCATTGAATTCGATAAGGCTTTTAGAAGATGTTTTAAGGTAAAAGCCGGTTGAGTGCGAACTTCGAAGATAATCATTAAGATGCACCCTTTTTTATTTATTGGGATTCCCTTTCTCTGGGATTCACCGTGATTCAGATCATAGTTGCCTATATTTAATAAATATTTATATAAACATTTATCGCTACAGATAAGGACTAGATTTTACGCAATCTTCGCCTCTACATATGTTAAATTTAATCATTTAAAAACATGATACACATATATTTTTAGATAATAATTCAATATTAAAGATGTAAAAGTTTTGCCACTGGCATCATTTCTTTGGTATTTAAAAAAAAAACTATTCAATAGAATCCGATGCCAAAAGAAAAAGAATTTACGTCGAACTCCATAAGAGAGTGACATTTCTCACGCTATAAACAAACGTTGTGCGTATATCTCTAATTTAAAAATATTTATTATTATAAACATTATTGCTAATTCGACAGTCAAAGAATTGCATGTTTGTTTTATTATTAGATCTAAGTTTGTTAATGTGCTTGTATTTGAATATTCCTTGCATTTCATGTATACTATTTGTGCATTCAAAAGTTTGTATGTGTACTTGTGTCATTCGGACATACTTAGAATATGCTTGGATTTGAACGTACTTTTTTACTTATGTATTTTATTTATATCATTTCCATATTTATTTTTTTTTATCCATTATATACATTGAAATGTTTTATATGTTTGCGCGCTATAAATATTTTGCGAATGCACAGCACTCAAATATGCATACATCTGAATGATGATTAGCTTTTATAACTTATATAACTAATTATTATAAGATACTTTCTCACTCCGTGTTATGAGCGGGAAGTACTCAGTTTCCTTTTACTAACTATATTTTAAAATTTTAAACTTATTTCAAACTTATTCTAAAATTTGCGCAAGCAAAATTTTAGTAATAAAGTATAGAAAATGTAATATAATAATATATAAATCCCGAGCCGTTGTTCAATGATGATCACCGACAAACTCACTTTCCAATCACTATAAACTCACTCTAAATTTCAAGACATCATTACTACTTCTCTCATGAAAGCTCGATAACTACATCGCCAAAAACAGTCTCTAGATAGAAATTCTAATCTTCAGCTGGGAGGTAATACTAAGCCCAGCTAAAACACCGAGAAGCCAAATCTCCGACTCGCAAAACTCAAGACAAGAACGAAAGTCGCCGAGAAATGAAGGAGGTAAAATAACATTCGGCAAAAGCAACAAGAGACTTCTAAAGTAATTTTGAAGAGAGCGAGAAGAAAGAGTATCTCAGCAACGGGCCAACTTTTTATTACCTTTCATGTTATAATAAATACATCATATAAATAATAGATTTTTAATATTTCCACATTCATCATTATTTATATAGGGACTTGCTCTCAAAAGAAGACACAACTGTAGCCAATATTACTATAGATGTCTGGCTTCGATAAAATAATTACACTTCTAGTCATAATATTTATAAAGTACGGTTTGCGTGACACATCAGTGCGATGCGGTTTGTTGAGTTGCGGAAAATTCCGGTACTTGAACAACCCTACCATAATGAGAAGATTTCGTGAAAAGAAGATCTTTGAAAGCTTAGGACAACAACCATCTGTATACGACTACATACTTAACCCAAAAGAAAAATACCGACAAATTTCTACGCAATTATGCTTTTTTCTAAAATTAAATATAAAAAGAAAAAGATTAAAAAATAATATATCGCTACCAATAATCGGACCTCTAAAATGACAAACTTGACTTTACATACTCAAATAAATTATCATAGATTATAATATATAAACATATAATTATAATTAATGATAATAAAGGTAATGGGTGATAATTGCAGGAGAAGGTGGACGATACCCTCGTAGTAATTTATGCAATTCCCATAATTTTTCAACATGATGTACAAATTTAAAAGAGGGAAAAATTCTCATTTAATTTCACTCTTTATATAATATAATATAAATATAATAATAATTATATAATTAATATATATAATATATATATAATTGTATATAAATAATTATATATAGATATAATTAAATAAAAATATATATATATAATATAATTATATATATTATATTATATAATTATAAATTAATATTATAATAATAATAATAATATAAATATTAATAATAATAATAAAATAATCCTCATTAAAGTATTAATGATATAGTTGTTGTTATAGTATTGCATCAGCAACTCCAACACACTCATCCGATGTGAGATTACATAACAGAAGATACATTATGTCAGAAATAACAAGACAAATGAAGATTTCTTTTGGGTTACAAGGAATTTATATATTTTTAATAAAGTGATTAATACAACTGTGCTCTTTATATTCAATCAATTATATTATAATCAAGACTGAACCTTGTATATAATATACCTATATATATATTACACTATTTATATTATAATATAATATTATATAATATATATACCGATATTTGCCTTATGTGTCAACAATTAGGAGGCACATTTATAACTTGTAATTTTAACCAAATCAATAATAATATAATATATAAGCTTGTAATATAATGTAAATATAAAATAACAATAATGGTTTATGATGATTTAATGAGTAGTATAGAATAAAAATATAAATGACCTTTTTGCGCTGTGTTATAAGAATTGGATAAAGAGACCTACACGAAACCACAACAAATAATAGTAATGGGTACAGTTCCATATAGCGGAAAATTAGTAATAATTATAAGGATATCAAAAATCACTCAGATGACTTTGCTATCATTGGCTTATAAGATTAAAAAATGTCTATATTAATAAATGATAATGAGTTATAAAAAAAATAATGCATAAGACACTTAATAAAATAATTTGTAATGCAATCTCTACAATAGAGATGACCGAATTAAGCGGTTATGTCTGGGCTCAATATGGCATGAAAATGAAATGAGAAAATTGTAGATTGATGAGTCACTGATCAAGTTATCCTCCTTCAAAGGAGAAAATATGCGATTAGAAAGTTTGGAAGACAATCCTGCTGTAATAGTACAATATAGTAGGAGATGTAGAGAGGAGAGAGAGAGGAGAGAGAGATAGAGAGAGAGGGGCTGGAAGAAGGTTGAGTGAGAGTCAAAGAGGCTAATATAAAGGAAAGTTCAGTCTCAATTAACCCTTCACAGAAGTGCTGTTGAGTGAGTGACACACCTATCATATGTGGAAGTATATGTACATACAAGGAGGTAAAACAAAGACTTACCACATATCACAGAACAACGACGTTATGTAGTTATATATATAGTAAATATAATCTTTTTGTCTCTATAAAATATTATTTATATTATTTATTATAATGATATATATATTACTATTATATAATATGTAATATAATACTTATAATATAATTTATTAGATAGCAATTCTCTATAGAGTTTGTAAATTATGTGGATATTTATTATTTTATCTAAGTAATAAATAAATATATATATATATAATATATATAATATAATATATTATATATGTATATACATATATTATAATATATATTAATATATAATATATTATATATTATATATATATTATAATATATATATATATATATATATATAATATATATATATATATATATATATATATAGGCCCTTTTTATTTCGTGAATCACGATCATATTTATTTTATATGAAAGATATTTAATAAATCTCCGGTACAAGTTTATCTTTTTAAATATTTTTTAGTGTATAGTATTAAATAAAATGATATAATAATTTTATATTATATATATATATTAATATATATATATAATATTCCTACCTATATAATATATATATAATATATATATATATATATATATATATAATAATAAATTATAGGAGATATATATATATATTAATAATACGTATATATAGTATAAATATATAAGATAATTATTAGATAATTAATATAATATAATTATAATATATATATATATATATTAACTACTATTAGTGAAGAGTCCTACAAATCTGCACTTCACTAACAAAAAACTACATATAGTACTTAAGACGCAAGAAGGAATAAATTGTAGGAATCCTGGCAAATATTATATATATACACTGAGAGATGGACGTAACTGAGTATTAATAATAATAAAAAAAAAAATTTAAAAAAATAAATTAATATCATCGAAAACATAAACCAAACCATTACGTTATAGGTAAGATAAAAAAAAAATTAACATATATTAATATATAGAGTAATCCTATTAGTTGAAAAATATATATATATAGAGTAAAAATATTAAAAAAAAAATAAAAATAAATACAAAATTAATAAAAATTAGGGCTTCATAATTCTATTATAAAGCGACGAAGGAGTGTAAGCTTAGGGACGTACCTTAGGTGAACATTATACTCATCATAATTATATTTTCTTTAAAGACACCCTTATATAATAATAAAATAATAAATATCCAAAAATCATTTTTCACTCCATTTTAAAAGTATACATATTTGCAACTACATACCATATACAATACATTATATATCATTAACATACATACATACATTAAACAATTATTCAACCTACAATATACTATACATCGTTTAAAAAAAAAATGAATAGAAATATATAATTATACATATAAAATAATGAAGTACTATAAAACTAATGTGAGATTTCTTGTACACAGTAACAATAATTTTTATTCTTTTATTATTAGAAATTAACAAATATCCAATACTTATGTTATTACTAATATAAATAAATTTATATCACATTTACCTTGGCAATTAATAGTATATTATATATTTGTTAAAGGGTATTACACGGCATGTCAAGGGGGCTGCGACGCACGAAACCGCGCGACACACCGCAGGGGCGGGACTTTTCCATACTCACGTAGGGGGAGAGAGGACGATCGAGGAAACAACCCGCGACACGTCCTCAAAGAGTACCAATTAGAGCGGGGGTTTCCGGAGACCTCCCATATAAGGTGGAAATTAGTCCTACTCCATAGTTCCCCGGAAGGCCGAGAGAACCCCTGACTCCTGCCATTCCGAGTGCGGTTATATTCATAATTTTTTAATGAAATTAATCGAATATAAGGAAGTAAATATAAAAATATCAAAACGACTATCTATTAGAAATGTACTTTATTATTTTAAAGATGGAAAACATTTAGCATAGTCTCTTAAATACACGACTGTACAATATAAAATTCTATTTCCTATATCTTAATTACAATATTTATTTGTTGTATTTTTTATTAAAAACAATCTTAAACATTTTCCTAAAAAGAACATTTTAAGCCGAGGCATTCCCTAACATGTGACTTTATTTTCCCTGTAGCTATTTGTAGTTTTTTGCAGATATATTATTAAGTAATAATTATGAATAACCTGTGTATTATGTATATAGATAATATATATTATTATATGGCAGTATTTTGTTGTTAATAATTTATATATTATATACGCCATTGTTGTTGTATTTAAAATAAAAAAGAAAAAAGATACAGTCTGATAAATAAAATGATTTAAATATATTAAGTTTTACTAGCTTAAATATAAATAATATCAATGCTTATATTAATCGTGTAAGTAGAGTCATTAATATTCACTGCAGAATTCTATTAATTGTTATATTTTAGGTTTATACTTTGTATATTTTTTATTGTTCGAATGCTCCTCAGTATCGAGTTAGGAAGCTATTGTCAAGAAAATAATAAATGTTCGTGATTGTAAGGTTCACATATATATATATTAATTTATAATTATTAAATGAGACTAAAAATATAGTGTGTGTTTGAGTATAATTGTTAATATATATAAATATAACTCATATATAATGTAATATAATATATAATATACATAGTTAAATGATCACTCACTTATATTATATTATTAATAATTTATTTGAGGTACTAATATATATTATAGTATAGTAATATTTTATTTAATTATAATACAAATATATTAATATATATTATATATAGTTTAATTAATAAATAGTATAATACTAATATCAAATGAGCGCTATATATATTATATAGTATATATAGTATATAGAAAGGTAATTATATTATAGTATATTATAATATGATATGAGTACTATATATAATATTATAATCTATTATAATATTATAGTATAGTGAGATAAATATAATATATATTAACTTTATAATATTTAATATATATATATAAGTATCATGGATATATAATATATATATATTAATATATTTAATATAGTATGTACTACCAGTAATTATAGTTGTTAAATATATACATATATTTATATATTAACTGAATATATTATATAATTTAATATATATATCCATATTATAATTAATTAATTAATAATTAGAAATGTAATAGGTATACTATTATTACTATATATAGTGAGATAAGAGCTGAAATCCACCTAAATTTGACTTTTGCGAGAAATGAAAAGATGAATTTAAAATCCTAAATAAAAATAATTTGCAAAAGTGATGAAATTTGAGATTTATTTGTTTTAATTCGTTGCGAAAATTTCAGCTTCTCGGTTTTTATTCTTACTATCTAATTAATTATTGCAGATCAGTGAATATAAATATATTCTAAATATCACTTTAATTCCACAAAAATATTACGAAAGAGACAACAAAAAAAAAATAAAAGAGAGTAAAAAACTAAAAACGGAAATAGAAATATTCGCAACAAGAAGATGCGATAATATATGTTATTACTTTCGAGAAATACATATATCAACATTCAAAATAGTTATTTCAAAGAGAGTAATATTGGAGATGCTGGAAGTCGCTGAAATCCTGAGGAAATCCATGGATAAGGATTCCCAGGATTTGGAAAAGTGGGTTTCCAAGTTTCCAGGACCTGGAACACTGAGAAAAGTAACTAATTGGAAGATTTAGATACATATTCCAGTATTTTCTCATGCGGAATGGTATGCGTTGTTCCAGGTATCCAGGAACTGGATCCTGAACTGGAATATATTTAATTATATAATATATATAATTATATATATACCATTATGATTAGAGATATGCTTCACATGCTTAGTTAGAATAACGCTACAGTGCTAGAGAATAACGTGCCAATCGCAGAGTCTGCAAGTAGAACATTACTAACGAACAAGCTACGAGCTCCTACCAGACGCCAGCAATGATCCTCTCTCGAATAAAAGATAGTACTATAATAATAATTAAGTATCATAAAATATAAAAAAAATCTCACTTTGAATATATAATTACTGTATATAGAATTAAACATTTTAGAGAGAGAGGGTGAGAGAGATTATATATATATGTATTATATATGAGGTACGCCGATATACTGGTCACTGTAAAGGTAAGCGAAAAAGTTATCAATTTGCAGACGTAAGACTGTCGCGATAGCATCCACATAGCGAAATTTTCTATATGTATTATACTTTCGAGCAGGCACACTCGACGCCTGAGTGGCTGCACGTCGAGAGCAGGAGAATGCATAGATCAGCATCCTCGCTGTTCAAGTGGAAAGAGATATCGCGATTTGCGCTAAATTATAATAAGAGGGGAAAATAGAGGGGAAAGAAGGGAGAGAGGGGACAGAGAAGGAGGGTGGGGGTCACTAAGGTAAAAGGGGATTGAAACAGAGATAAGTTAAAATATATATATTATATTACTCGCATCTCACCACTCTAAAGCAGAATTTGTAAGGCAAGACTGAATCTATTATACACAAATATAAATTTATGACTTTTTTTAAGGAGGGTGAGTGATGAGAGCTATTAACATTTTATCTTTGCTCTTAAAATAGAGTGTTAGGGTATGAGATCAGATGTTATATATTAATATTAGCGTCTGACTACACAGCTTTTTTTCAGTTACACGAAAATACACATGAATTGTGATCCTTAAGCTATTTATATCATATATATGAGAGTATGTGAAGAATAAATGGTATTTACCTATCACTGCTACTGTTAACCACCACTAATTCTTAGGGTTTTTAAAACGATCAAAAGAGGCAATTTATAGAGCGTGAAAATAATCCAAGAAGTTTAGTTTTATCAAGGTTTCACAACACCAAAAGACAGTGTGAATCCCTAATGACATCACCACCACACTACATGATATACATTTTCTTTTTATACACTCCTATTATTGACTCACAATATTATTTATCTAGTTATTTATGAGTTATTTTAACATATTTATTAAATTTTTCTTAAAAGACAAAAGAAAAAGGTTAAGGAAAAGCAATAGTTTTTTTTTTTCTCAAAATCTTTTTCACTTAACTGCTTCATTTATGTAAAATAAACAATACATTTTTTGAGCAAAATACACATTTACCAATCCTTATAGAAGTAATTAAGAGTATTTAATTAAGAAGGTTTACTTTCTTCTTATTAGAAGGAATAAAATGGCTGGATAAGCTGAAGAAATGACACTATTTAATAATTTTATACATAAGTAGATGTTTACTAATAAGTAGTTATTATATAATGACAAAGACTGAAGTTCGTTTCCTACATTCTGCGATTTTCTGGAAACATACGGAGCGGACGATTCCTTACACTCATACAACAAGATAGTCGCCCAATTACGTAAGGTGAGAGGTTCATTATAAGGTTAAATAGTAACCTGACCAAAATTATGTATCGTGCATAAAAAATTGGTTGCAGTAGTAAGATCGGAGTTAAGAAAATTCAAGACTATTGTAAGTTTTTATGGATATTATTCAACCATTTCGGAGACTTTTTTTAAATACACTTATAACATACAACCAAAATATTCTACATTTAATTATACTCTTAAAAAGTATAAATTTAAAAAATTGTAGAAATTATACGAAATTATTTGGAACCGAACACATTAAATGAGAACGTGTCGTTTTCAAATTTGAACGTATAAGAATCCGATTATTGAAGGTCACAAAAACGAAAAAAAAAGAGAAAAAAAAACTTCAAATGTAAATGGTTATTACATATTAACTTTGACATCAACTTATATAATATATATACTTATATTATAAGGATAGTTTGTATTGTGATAGATATAATAGATAGTATTAGATAATATATAGTGAGTTATACAAGGACAATAGGAAAAAGTTAGCATATTAGAAGGTTTCGAGAGTGACACCTCTGTATTCACAATAAAGTATATAAGTTTCGAGCAGTGGTTTATTATAAGAGCACCTTCTTTGTTTGAAAAGTCATTCTCAAGTTTCTTTGTGAGTCACCTTTTCTGATTGATACCCTCGCCCTTCTTAGTTGCGCCTATATAAAAATAATCATTGAAGGAGTATTAATTCTCTATAATCGAACCGCTTTGTATTCACATTACGGTTTAATCTGAATCATCTAGATTGAAAACCTATTTATATGAATAAGAGTGGTGAGCTCTCTTAACTTTATCTCTGCATTTTGTTATTAATAGCTCAAATTGCTGTTAGATATCCCTTAATCTTTTATAAGTTGTAATACTCTCAACCATCCACATAAGCCATTCCCTCATCAGCTTTCGTTTTACAGCAATCTGTATCTAGACTTTATATCATAACACTATTATATTCAACATACCGTCTAAAAATTGGATATATATCACTACTCACAATTACTCATGTTTAAAGCCCTTAGCTTTACAGAATATGATCAATGGTACCATCAGGTTTTTAAGCCTAACAGCGTAAGATTTAGGTTCAGTGGCAAACAAGCTGGTCAGCTGGTAAATAGCCAGCAACCTATAGGATATTTCATCGGTCAATCACCAAGAAACCCTTTACCAGGTGTGTTTAGGGGTACGAGCTCAATAATTTTTTAGCTCTGAAGATGCATAGAGAATCTGAGTAATAGAGCAAGTATAATGCCCTTGTGTACCAATATAAAAAATTTCACCATGAGTCCTGTTATAAGTTTTAGGAATCATCTTGCGTGGGGCGTAGTGAACGCAGGCGATAGCTTAATAGATTGTAGACTTTGCCACGCTGTTATATATATATAATAAGCGTTGTGATGCGTTATGTTACGTTATTTTACAATATTGATTTTTTGTCCAGCAATCCACTAAATTTTTCATAATTTCCAAATCGGCTTGTCACTTTGCAATGCCTCAGACCTCGCTTCACTGTGACAATGATCTGTCTTTCTGGTAGCAGGGCGCGTTCTCCTTATTATTTTCCTCAACAATAAGAGTAATTAAGGAGAGTAAGCTTGCAATGAAGAGAGACCAGGTTGGCTCACTTGTATATTAGAGTTAATGCATCAGTTTAAAAAACGCCTTCAATCTTTAAAGCTTCGGATGAAAATGTCAAGTTCAGGATCTGGTAAACGCGCCGTGATGACCTTCTAGGGTATCACAGCTGAGCCTCAGATTTCCCATTTCGGATAAGCTTTTCACGTAGTCTGTGAATCAACTACCGTCAGATCATAGGGTGATTTATTTGAATATATCAGATTTATATCTTAGGGGTAAACTTTGTTAGCTCTTTTTTCAACAGCCTCATTTAGATATAAGTCGGAGTGTTGTGTAAACACCCTTAATCTCGCTCGTTGACAAGTATATCAGTGTGAGCTCCGCACAATCCTCGTAACCTTGACTTTAGCGCACGTTCGATCATAGAGTTAAAATTAGTCTGTCTTATACCCCCTGGTAGAACCAATTAATATTATTAATGTTATGTGAGGAGGTAAACGTCTAAACGTAAGCTCTTCACCAAATTATTTTCTCGTAGCAAATGTTCGCTATGATATTGTACAGTGAAAATGCTAGGGATTGTCACTGCCAGACAGAATATTCTTCGGGATTCGTACCTGTAGGTGTAACTCTTGAGATTCTCTTGAGATACCCAAGGGTACAACGATATAAATCTAGGTACAAATTTTTATATATACACCGTCTGTGGAGGTGAGTATATATACAAAGTGGTTCGGTTACGAACCTCCGTACAATGCAGTCACATATGACATGGAGATATTTATGTGGGCGACATCTAACTTGCTTCCGTTATTCTTTCCCCCATTATGGGTGTTAAGAACCTAGTTCCTGTTATCCTTCTTATTCCATCTTCGATATTATTATCATCTATTATAATAGCTTACACACAGGTCATTTTCATTATTTTTCCATGTTCCTCTATTGAAAATACCCTTACAACTTCAAAGCCGGCTCTTCTTTTAGCTTGTCTATTCCTGCGAGCATGTGTATATTCTAATACCGTCAGACTGGAAAGACACTCTATGTTCAAGCCTGTCATCCTCTACACACAACTCTGTAATGCCACATTACTTAGCCAAACGTTAACAACGTGGAACAGAGTGCAGCTATGCTCGTATGTCTTATTTCCGAGTGAGGCTCATATGCATGTCAGCCTTATCCACATTGCCTTCCATCCGCTGTTTCATGTCTCACTGGGTTTCAGCTGGTTAAAATACTTGAAGCTTGTACTGAGGGCTACAAAGCATCTCGTCAATAGGTGTATAATACTAACAAACAGGTGAAACCTCGGTGTAACCCGTTAACTGGATGTATACGTTGTTGTATTCTTATACGTTTAAGACACTCGGTTTCGCCGCCATGTTTCCGTGGGCATGGTTATTACCTTTGGCCCCATATATATCCATATCGAACACTTCGTACGATATAATGTTTTGATCTCCCGTGTCCGCTATTATGATGAAACAGTATTCAATTCTTTTCATATAATAGATTTTAAAAACATAATGAAATGCAATAAGTACTACAACATATTTACGTTTTAAAAAAAATATATCAGCTGGAACATTCAATGAATATTTTCG
>JABUQX010076936.1:50000-79873 GCA_015478945.1 Trachelipus rathkii
GTATTAATTTGTATTAATCCATTCAAATTCGAAAGTGCGCAGGACCCCAACTTTTTAGTAAGAAGCTCTTAAGAATGTATCCATTGCACAATATTGGCATCTGAAACCGACCTGTACAACTCAGGTTCGCGCCCATCATATAATTCAGGCTTGACTAAGAAGCAGCAATTACCTGATGTAATTAGTGTTATAAGAGTTATTGAGGATGATACACAGCTTTACACATTCTAATTATGCTAAATATGGCGTTCATTTAGGGATCTTCTATTGAAAACGAATATTTGTAAAGAACACCGTTGACAGTTCTCTAGCCGGATTCAAAGGTTCTTTCTCCACAATGCATAAAACTGATAAAGTTCTCAACTGTCATACTTTTCTCGAAAGTTCAAATGAACAAACTATGGATAAAGCACAGAACATTCTTGAATCGGGTGCTGTTTAGTCTTGTTGTCTTGACAAATGTCTTAAAAGGCCAATTGATTTACAACTTCTGTACAGGTTACTTCCACAACTATTAAAGGGTTTTCTTTTATCATTTCTTATGATTCAAGATGGAGCTTAAAGCACAATATTGTAGTTTCTAATGCACAACACAAGAGTAACGTGTCGCTTTAGGGAGTGTAACTTCACTCTCCACGCGAGAAATGTATTTCAGAATTGTAATTCATGGCAGTACGTTATACAGGGAACACCGGAATATCATAAACGACCCCGAGAGAAATATCTCACGTCGGTGGTACACGCTAACGAACTACCGTCTGAGAACAAATTTATATTGCTTCTTGATACCTTGTTATTTACCTTGACTTATTATTGAAAAGCAATCAATTTTATCTCTTTAGAATGTGAAAAAAGACAACAACAAACTATAGTAAAGCTCTCATAAAAGAACGCAGCACTACCGCTGACTAACATTAATATTTTCCAGGATTGAGTGAATTTCAGCCGTGGTCCCAGAGATCATATTTTTTGGACTAGCACGCTCTTCTTGCTCCTCTTACACGCTGCGGTGCACTCGTTCGAAAGAGAGTTTCGCCTGCTGCTACACACGGTATCTGTGCGCATCTAGCAAGCAGCTTCTCTCTGACAAAATGAAGTTCAATAGGTAGTCGAGCACTTATCCTTTTTTTAGGGAGAAGACATTCGTAGCCGTATTGCGGACAGAGCGAGAGGAGAGCAGACGTCTCTTTTGAGGTTCATTCCCCCGTGTACTCAACAATAGCAGGCGCGAGAGACCTGGCACACAATATCCGATTCTATAGCTGTGGTTCATCCACACTTGACGGTCTACCTCTATCCGAGAGTATACAGCCTTAATGTTTGTCAAAGAGTATGTCTCATATTCAAACGACATTGAGCTATTAAAATATGGACTATTAGGACGAGTCTTGATCATCCATATGAGAGTCTTTAGATTTATTTTACTTTTTTTCACGATAGTGTCGAGTATTATTTTAGTTTCTCTTTTTAATTTTTTCTTTATTATTTTTATTTTGTTTTTAATATCTAGTTACACTTCTATACACAGATGGTGCAACTCTAATTTACGAGCTTTGCTGATAACGTGCTAATTGTTCAATTAACTTTTCAGCTCAATTTTGATTGCCCATTGTCTACAGTTTATTATTAGGTTTTGGCCTGCCCTCTTAAGGGAGATCCGCCTTTTTGTATGAATACTTCGGTCTTGTATGAGTAGAGAGTTTCTCTGACTTGACTATTGTTTCCGGGCTGTGTATTATCTGGTGTAATTGGTGGCCTTCTGGTAAATAATTTTTCGACAGAGTTCTTATAATATTCGATATGTTATATACACTTCTAAAAGTATAAAAGGTAAGTGGAGACGTGATTGTGAATGTAGTATCAATTAGTCTTTCTCTTCTTAATATATATATACGCGCTCAACGTTTAACATATTCTATCTATTTTGATAGTCTCTATGTCACGACGGAAAAATTCTTCACACTCTTAGACTTTATTGGTAGGATAATCTGTTGTTATCATAAGTGAGTTAGATGCTAAGTAAAGCCTGTACAACACAATTGACTTGGGTAATATATTAGGATCTGTATCATACCAACATATTCACTTTTTTTGCTAATAGATTATAATTATATATAAGGGAATGATGACGCTCACCATAACTATTTTATAAGGAAATAGAATTTACAGCTCACAATAATTATAGAAATACTTACGTAAGAGTTAATAAAGGCATCGTGCAGCGGGAGGCTATGCATTACAGGCTAGCTTTCAGCAAGCCGGGTACGAGCACTTTGCGCTGAGGACCTTTTAGTGTTATTTTTGTCTTGATAAGAGAAGGTAAAACTGAATATAATGCGTCATAGATCGAAGTGGTTTCAAATATTATTTTATATCACTTAAAGATTATGTGTGCTGAACACGATCAACATCCACATTTAAAACCTTAATACTAGCTAATACGAGTGGAGTTTCTATCTTTATATTCTACAGTTGCCTAATATCCCGATCTGGGTATAGTCAAGGAAAATACAAACCAGTCTTTCTACATACAACATCAGGTCATCACATGAATTGGTCGCTAACTGAGACTCTCACAGGTACACCATAGAGTACTTCATATATTATTTTTAGATGAATGGAGAATTTGTGAGGTACTCAAGCAGAGTATAATATTTTGATGTCGAATCAAGTCACGAACCTTACGTATGCTACATGGTAAAGCAGTATTAAGACAACCTTGGAGATGTGTCCTATCATTTCACACCTATATCATTTCATATTCCAATGGTTAGGATTACGGAGACTGCAGATCATCTATTGGTTCATCGTTTCTTGACACCGATGTATCCAATGTAAGACACAAGTAAATGACTAGTACATAACAGATTCAATATATATTATCGTGGAACCAATTTTTACGACATTCGTCGAGTGTGATAAGTAGATTATTGAAGGAAAGCTTAGAAGTTATGCTCGATGTATGATTCATTCTTGCTCCCTATTGCTGCTTTTGTTAACATATACATTTTGGACCTCGGTTGAATAGTCTCATCATACTCACTACTGATTTTCCATACTTATATCCATCTTAATGCAGTAGATCAAGCATAAATACTTATGATTACTCTTGCTTACCTGACGTTTAGAGGATTCTTATATCCAGCCAATTCAAGTAGTTTTACATGTATATGAAATTCAATAATATATAAAGATATAATTCAAACACCGCATTAATGTTAGTTCTCATCTAAATAGTAGACTAATACATTTTATGACCTGGGATCGAAGAGGGTCGTACGTATATATAGCCACGGATACATCACAAAAGTGCTTATTTATATTCCTGAAGGATTTTTTACGAAGAGTCACTTAAAGTTTTCACTGGCAACCTATACGTCATGTTATTGGAGAGAGACATTTTGTTAACAGAAAAATGCGCTCCAGTTGTATAGTAAGAATATATAGTATTAAGAGTAACGGTGAATGTTATAGGGCTACGCGACACGAGCCCTCACGCGTGATGCGACGAAGTATACAAATATTTGCTTAGCACATAAGACGTATTACTTAGGTTACACCTAATGTGGAGACAATTTCATAATAATAGTCTTTCTGGAAACGCTATATAACTGTTAGCTAAGATTACGCGATTGTTGTCAGAGTCATGCTCAATATTTTCTCCGCTATATGTAATGGCAGTGCGAGAGGATGTTAGTCTGTGTAGCATCGTAGATGGATTTGTCATGTGACATAGATGAGTCGACTTAGAGAGGAAGTTCATGAGAGCATAGCAAGGATAAGAGTCTGAATTAAGATTTAAAAAACTCTTCGAAATATTCTCCTTATAGCGCTATTAAATGCATGAGTCGAATATATTGTTTAGTGCATTCATAGTCGAATACAGTTGTATATAGATAATTGCTATTTTAAAATAAATGAACCTCAGAGATATGATATTTGTTTCTAATAACGAAATCTAAATCTAGCTGGTGACAGATTAGAGTCAGTAGGAAGGAACTATGTTGATCGATATTTTTCATACTAGAGTTTATATGACAGTTGATCGTCTAAATAGGTATTGACACCTTGAGATATCCATGGAAGTAAGAGAGTAAGATATAAATAAGTATCAATAGATCTGATGTGCGAGAATATACTGAATTGGATATGTAAAAGGGTCTGTACTTTAAGGGCAATGCGCATACTTATTCGAGATTTTATCTGCTATTTCATTGCTTTATTACAGTACGTAGAAGAAGAATGCATAATAAATATTTGATGGAGAGTATAGGAAGTTTTAAATTCTCTTGAATAAGTTATTCATTAAATTTTTAATGATATATAATTAACTATATTTTTTAAAAACTTGATTAGATTAAATAGCACAGAAATGGTATTAAAAGTTAATCTAAAATATATCATTGTTCTAAGATAATTAATTGATTTATTATTATATAGATAAGTTTATGAACACCATGGAATGTGATGAGGGTTGGAATTACTCTAATTCATCGATATGAAGAATTAGAATTAAAATTAGAAGAATTTGGGGCAATTAGTATAATTAAAACAATAAAATGTTAGGAGATATTAAATATAATATTTCTCATCGATAAATAATAGAGAACTTAATTTAGCTATGTTTAAGACAGAGTGCAGGGTGTTGATGGTGTTAGATGGTATTTATGTGTTCATATTGTGATTGTGTGTGTGTGTGTGTATATGGTGTATATGTAGGTGTGTGTGATGTGTGTGATAAGATTAATATATAAGCAAATGAAAAAGAAAGTATTCGCTGAGTTCACTTAAAATGAGGTCTAAAAAAATATGAAATATAAAACTAAAAATGAAATTAAATACTTAAAATTAATATTTATAATATTAATAAGAGAATAAAAAAAATATTAATAATAAAATAGTGACATGATAATAGAAATGTGATTTTCAATAAATAAAAGAATTAATAAATAATGATAATCGATAATTAATAATGAAAAGTAATTAATTATCCGATTAACATCTCCTGCCAATTGAAATTCCATTGAGGTATATGAATAATATTTATCGTATCGTTAGTAGGTGTTAAAATATAATGTTTTTCTTGGAGGGTGGTAGAAAACTTAAGTAACTAGTAAAACTACAATGTATGATTGAAAACGATATATGTATCAAGCGAGTATGAAAACAAGCAGCTCAATCTGATGATTACTTTAAATAAGAGCACACGAATAATCTTACTTGCAATATGTCATATAATAGCGAGCCGTAAATATATGGATCGTCATTTATACTATAAAAAATTTAGTTATGTATTTGACCATAATAAGCCTTATAAGGATGAGTCAGGACAAAAAAAGAGCAATACTCACTCAAGATTAACGTCTCTGGTTGACAGATTGACTCGTAGCGCGTACCCCATCACCAACTCCTGTGCTCTTCAGTATGATGCATGTCACTGAATTTACTGCTTATTAGAGGTATGTAATGGTTACACCTGAACATAGGGTATATGAGAGATAATAGGATGCAAATGAAAACACACTACAGCTTATGAAGTGTTTTTCAAGAAAGCAGGTAAATCATACATTGAAAGTAAGCAAGTAAATGACTAATGAACCAAGTTAGACGCGCAGTACCCTAAGAAGACAGTGAAAACATAAAATCGACATATCATATAGAATGCCACATGTTTGTGTTTGATCAATCTTAAGATTGAATATACTATACAAACCGTGGATTAAATGATTACTGATTTTACTGCTTTAGGTAATGTAATGGTTAATATAATTAATGATGCAGTTATTGAATCATAGTATAAGTAGGAACAATACTCTGAACGTGATATTATAAGAGACCTGTTAATATCAGGGTACAGTAATATAAGCTGAGAATATACATACTTAGGAATAGTAGAATGCCATACTTAACATAAGTACTACGCTGCTATAATCTTATGTTATGGACTAGCGTAGATCAAACAATACCTACTTATCTATTAGATCCTGCAGTTGTGTGACTTGAATTCTACTTGACTTAAGGTTATGTACACACTATGTATAATAAGAATGAATATATTGAGTTAACATGCAGTTAAAACATACATGAAAGTATATAAAACTAGGTAAATACTAGTAATAATTGTAGAGGTATGTAGTAAGCACACTAACATCTACCTGCTCGATCTTTTTCACGATAAGTAATTTGGATTCTGAACTTGCTGATAGTAAAAAAGAATTTGTGAGATTGTATATACTGTTTAATCTGCTTTAATTGATGTAAATTGTTAAGAAGAGAATTTTATGATGTTTAAATGATGCAAGTAAACACTAATTACGTGAGTTGGGAAATGTACAATAATAAGTAGTGAAGGCGTAGAGTAAAGAATAAGTCTACCACAAGAGGCCTGACTTTAGATCGCACTTGGAGATATTGAGAATATTAATTACTTGATAAAGGACTCACACTCTATTTTGAGTAGTATACACTGATTTTAGACTTGCTTATCGGATGCTGTAAAGATATATGTTATTTTTAATAAGAAGTATTCGTACATTGTTGATGTAAAATAAATGATATATAGTATCAGCTGCGCACTCGTGGCTTTATTTTCCTCTCTCTATAGCATACTAATTTAAAAAATTTATAAATATATTAAAGATGATTATGTAAAAATTATTAAATAGAAAAAGTAATGTATACATTATGATAGATAATATTTGAGATTAAGTAAATAGCGCTCTGTATTGAGCTTTATCAAGTAGTTTAGAGTATAGCAGAAATGGGGTAGTTTTAATAATAATTGGTGTAATTAATGAGAAAATATGTAATAATAGTTATAATGTAAATCATTAATGATATATGTGATTCGGGACAAGGTAATAGGTGGAATTGAAAGAGGGACAGGGAAATGATTTTTCGTTCTGTGGGCTGAAGAGTTCAGCGCGGAGTATACTGGGCAAGTGATAAGGATCAATATGTGCGCCGCTGAGGGCGCAGCGGCTGGACCGAGTGGAAGAGGAGCAATAGCCGAGCGGAGACCTGGAGATTAGCGGCAGGATCTGCCATCACTAGTTGGCCGGGTGCGAGGGATTTGACTGTACCATTTTGCCAGCGTAACCGGGCGCGGGTGCTGCGGACCTTAAGGCTGTCTACCTCCACTATGACGCTTAAGCGGGGGGAGAATCAGAACTATATTAGCCTATCTGTTCTATGGAGGTTAGACCTTAAGGAGTTTAGAGGAATATATTAGGATTATATTAAGATAATGCATCTAACAATGACTTTCCTGCGATGCATCATCAGATCGCGAATCATATAAGGAGATGTGTCATAATAAAGTAGACGATTGCAGGTAAGGAGCGGAATCATCAAGCTTAGGCGTACGCAAGATGGCAAATTATTGAGGATTCGAAATATATTTTGAGATAGTCGTGTAGTAAGTGTTATAGTTGTATACACGTTGATACTGTGTGGTGTGAAGTTTAATTAAAGTTAGTAGCTTATAAGGTGGTGACATAGTATAGCTAGTTGAAAAGGGTCTTGCTAGGCTAGTGTGTAAGAGTGCCGTTAAACGTGTAAGTCGCATCCAAGTGAGTAGGGGCTTTGTAGTAGTTAAGTAGTCAACGTGTCTAATGGTGAGTGTGTGAAGTGTAAGTTATGGTATCTAGTAGTATATGAGGTCTAGTAAATATACGGTAGTCTTTGGCTAGCAGTGTCAAGATTGTGAGCTTATGATAACTGTTCATAGAGTGAGTGCTGTTAAGATCAGCTATGAGTAGAGGATGATAAAGTGGTGTGCTGGCTAATAAAGTCGCTTCAAGTGAGTTTAGGGGTTGTAGTGACGTTATAAAAGTCCAATTGTTGAGCAAGATAGTATAATAAGAGAGTTTAGCAATATATCGTAGTAAGTGTCTATGGTGTGTGATGTCGTAGGCTAGTAGCGGGAGAGATTCGTGTCCTAAGGAGCGGATGTTATTATGTGTCACGTAATAGGTATAGAAGATTTACTCCAATTAGAGCGGTCTAGTAGTCGATGTGATGACTTAGTAGTCTGGGTTGTTGTAATGTAATTTAAAACATTAGTGTACATATATTATTTACACTTTTTCACCACAATATGTGGTCACAATGTGATCGAGGACATAACTCAGTATTATGTAACTGGCTAAAACGTATATCGGGGCTTATATGTATACCTAGGTGGGTTTAAGTAACGTAGTATATAGCCGAGACATGTTTATATTGACACATAGATGTAACACGATTAAGATTGTATAAGAGAGTAGGACTGTAAAAACTGTTTTGATCATATAAGAGTATTTGAATCCAAATTACAGCTAGTCGTATATTGGACTCAAGTAAATAGTATTTGAAATTGATTGCTGTGCCTGTAATTATATCTTTCATATATATTTATAAATTATTATATAACGTTTCCTTTTGCCGTACATGCCTTTAAACTCTAATAATACGAAAGTAAGCTTGTAAACACTAGCATTGTTCATTAATCAAGGAGCTCTATAGACAGTGTTTTGACGCAAAAATACATAGTAACTAAAGGCTCACTAGTGATGGGGAGAGTATACCTAACTCAAGGCTTGTATTAAACTTACTAGACCAGAAGCTTTCTGATGCTATGACACTATTATGTCACTACAAGGAGGATAGTACATACACAATCTGAGGAGGATCAGTTCCTTTAGAGAATACCTCAAGAGAGGGAAGAACAAGATATGAAGAGAAGGGCTACTCAATTATTGAATCTCAGATGTGAGCAAGGCTCAACGCCTATGGCACGTCGTCATTGTCGAGGGGAGAAATCAGCCGGGTTGATATCCCATAACTCATATGTCTAGCATCATAAGCCTTCCAGACTATGAGCGGAAGCTGTTCTTAGGCTTTCTCACACTGGATAAGAGCTCGGAACTTGACACACACCAGTTTTAGACAGTAGAGTCTTAGGCAACGCTACAGAAGCTCTCCTTTGCTTATGCATATAGATTATCGACTTTATTCAGATATAATTCTACCACACAGTGGCACACGGAATCACCTCGTAATCAGCTAACATGCCTGTCTAGATACTACTCTTTAACGGTGATGAACCATCTAAAGATCTGACACACGCCGAGTTCAATTATATTCATATGGGTCTCTCGCAGCTCATCATCACACACACACACACACTACGAGGTACGAATTAATTCGAATTACAGATGACTTACGGAAGACATAACGGTAACGCCCATGGAATCCAAAAGTTGCGTTGACCCTGACCGAGAACACTGGTGATGGCGTTTGATAGAATTGCCCCTGGAAGCCAACGGGGTTGCGTCGCAACAATATAGAGACCTATGAAGCTCATCGGACGACTGGAAAATAACTTTTTTAGGGAATGCTTCGCCACAAACTGAAGTGGCTGTAGCCTGCCAATAATTGTACTACAGTGGAACGGAGCTAGCACCAAGAGATTTGGTATACAGATGCTGTTGTGAATCTGGTGTAGTATAATTAATAAGATATTGTAGATTACAGGGTTAATGGAGAGCTTCGTAATGAGATAATCATCTCTGCTAACTCACTGTGCATTGGAAGAGTTATAGCGTGTGCTTAGCAACGCGTGTTTTCAATTATGAGTTGGTACAGATACGTAGTTGGTTTGTGATTGAAATTATGTGAAAATATAGCTTAGCTATATTGAGAGCTGGACTGTTGTGAATGTTTTATATGGACGAGCGGAGCGCTGCTTGTGAGGGATGTAGTTGTGTAGTGTAAGGATGAGGTAAAGATCTGTGTGTTGTACAGTAAATACTCGAGAGAGTGATCGCAGATCGCTCTAAGAGACTCTCATAAGGAGAGGTCGTATCGTAGTGGTGTAGTGTGTGTTTAGTGATATCTGGTGGTCGTTGGTTCGTTGTTATCGATACGCTGAGCCTTGCGCGCGTACGCGCTTGTCTATAACAGGAGTCGCTAATCGGAGTAGGCCACGCACCTGTGATCGTATTTAACAGAACGTCGAACTACTGTGTACGGCTGGCTCTTCGTTGGGATTCAGTTCGTGAGTACATAGTCTCAAAGAGACGCCCTGCTGTAGAGAGCTCTCGCTCTGGTTGTTTGGGGGCAACCGTATAGTGGTGTGTTAAAGTACGCATAGCTCATAACGATTTATGACTCTGCTTGCGTGTCGTGAATATAAGTTAGCTTCATCTCTAGTCTGGACTGTGTGAATGTGTAGTGTTGGTCGTGTGTTTGTAGTGTGCAAGTGTAGCTCGTATGAGTGAGGTGTTGTGGGTTTATGTTTTCGCTGTTATAGGAGTTCACGGATTTAATGGATTAACGCAAGCATGGAGAATACTCAAGAGAGATTTAGTACGACAGTCTAACCAACAGGCGTTGCAGGGTTATGTAGAGAAAATATCTATCAGGACCTCATGTTAACCATCAGAAATATGCTTCCACTCAAAAATGGTGGAGATAACGCTAGTCACGAGTTATCTAAGTAACGCTAATTCACGCATTAGATCCACCGAGTTTCACACATAAGCTCGTTTTCTTCCGTAATTCCAGTAGGCACATGTGTGTTCATCTTTATCACACTCTAAAGAAGTAGCACTAATATCTCTCGACGCCTGTCATCACTTTCTTGCATCTATAAGGTCGAGACATGCTATTCAGTGACGTTCAGATATCGAGATAGATAATACGTAGGACGAGAGGGAGAGATCCACTTAACATATGATGTGAGCTATTAAGCGCTTCTATTCATGCGCGGGGCACCACAAGAGTTACGGGTGTGCGTCCGCTCTAGACACTATTTCTGTATCCAGAAACAGAGCTGATGATAGACTTAAAAAATTAGAGGCTGGGACGAAAGAGTCTGCGGAACTCCAATGGCCTAACTCGCGTGGTAAATGCAATCAAACGCGTGTGTGTCGTCGGAATAACAGTTATTATGAGCGTTCGACACTGTACATATGCGTTTAGCTGTACGCAGTCAGAGGTGACCGGATCTTTTTCTGGTAGAGAATGACTCAGCCAATGTGTGTTCAAATCGTGCATATGACGTTTGCAAAATATTAGTAGTTCGTTGCGATGCAAATATAAGGAATAAGGGCCAGCCACAATAAATGCGTACAAGATTTCGCCGTGTTCCGAGAGAGAATGCAATAAAAGTTGGGCAGATCAAATGGTTCCAAGATGTTAAAGAAGTAAGTGTGTCTAATCGGTCAACACGTGAACTGGAGTTTTTCTGTCTGTGGCTCATCAACCTAGTGTTGCGTGTGTAAATAAATAGTGGGGGGTGTTACCAATACTTCCTGGTGTCCCAGCTATTTAAACTCAAACGTCCATCCGACGTATGTGCTCTGTCATGTTTTCTCATCAAGAACATCTCTCTCTCAAACTTTTGTTTTCCTTGATCTTCTCTATACTTCTTTGCACTGAATTAGGACTCAAGAACTTCTGTGTGAATTATATTTGAAACTGAGCTATGACTTAACTTGCTCTTCTTCACTCTATAACAACGATTACAGTAGGCCACTAAATCCGTCTCATGAGTAGAGATAGTCTAAAGAGCCGTTTGTGAGTTAAACAATTGTAGCGGTAGCATTCACAAAGTAATATGATTAGGCGTCTATTCCTTTCAAGTTGGCCTAGATATTTATTTGGCAATCTCGCTAAAGTTAACAAGAGTATAGTACTATAATGGAACATTAAGGCACGCATCAACGCTTGTATTGATCTATATGCTCCGAACTAATTTTTATAAGATCATTTCCTCCCCTTATACATGATTGGTCTCTGGAAAGTCAAAAAGCTGACCATTGTACGCATGCTTATTCCCTTCTTATTAATAGGCACTATAATATTTTGATAATGAGAATGTCAAACTGTCTTCACAGTAAATCTTATTATTCTATGGCATCGCAGCTTCGACAAAGAGTGATCGCATCCTCTGACTCTGATGTGAGAATAACTTACAAGCTAACACCATGCTAGGGACAAAGTTGATTTCTCACTCCTCTTCTTCCCTCACACCTCCCCAAGGTACGCAATTTTTCGTTGCGTTTCGCTATCTACCCTGTCTGCAACGCGAAGCGGGTGTCATCGCTATGAAGCCCCTCTAGTTGCTATCTCTCATATCAGGGTTTTTGGGGTATACGGGCGCTATTAAATTGCTTAGGGTGTGTAGGAATATGAACCGTCTACTTATTCTCTCACATAATGATATAGAAATGTGGTGACCTAAACATCTTATAAAATATAAGTCCGTCACATGCATAATTATAATGGTAATATTATATATTCCTTAATACTCCTGGGTTCAGGGAATAATACTTTATACGTGATGGTGCTTTGTATTCATTTTAAGCGCTACTTATCAGTAAGATGAGGTGAGATAGTAGATAATATTATAAGTATCATTAATATATATATAATTATCTACTCAATAAATTTACTGTAAATCATTAGATATAGTCGAAAATTTTCTTCCATTAGCTACAGAGGATAACATTGACATAAGATATTAACGACACACAGTGGTGTTGCAAAGCATCATGTTATAAAGTATATATATTAGTAGAGGGTAATTTTATAAAATATATAACTATATTAATAATAATAAGATGATTAATATCGATAATACTATGATACAATAAACGTAATTACGTATTATTAATGCTAATAGATACTCTATTAGTATTATGAAGTATAACAGTACATTCAGTATAATGAATATTTATATTAGCTCAATTTAAGCCTTGATAATGAAAAGTCAATATTATATCTGCATTATTAATATATTATTTAGTATATATTAGACAATTTAAAATATAATTTCTGTAGTACCGAATAATATATTTAATTAGATTAAATTATTATTTACTTATATATCTAATTTAGCTTTGAATTGAATACGTGTAAAGACCGTTAATATTTGAATTTATCACAATATTATTAATATATACCTCAATAATTTAGATATATATTAGAGATGCTATCATGGCAGATATATGGGGCTTAGAATCATCTGAGGTAATAGAAAATTAAGTGAGAATTGCTAATATAACCTGCCTTTTAATTAACGAAAGTTGGAACGGAAATATATAATTTTTTTGAGCGAATAAGCAGAAATATCGCGCTTTCGTCTGTTAATACTTTAAAATTAAGTCACAGAGTTACTTAACAAGCACTTCATAAAGAGAAGTAATAAGTAAGATATGCTAATTTTTTCAATTTAGTGTAACTATTCTCATATTTTAAAATGCTCGAGAGCGCTTGTAGGATCCGTTGATAAGTGGAAACCTTATAGTATAATATTTTAATAACTTTTAATGATTATATTATATCTAAATAACTAATAGGTATATAGAATAGGTAGATTATTATAGATAATATATTAATATATTAATTTATAAAGTATTAATAAGTAATAATAGTATATTATATATAATATGTATCATATATAATATCAATGTATAATTATTGCGTCGTATGTTAGTAGCTGATACGTAAAGTAAGATAATATGTATATATCATATATTATATGTTATATTATATTTATATGATATTATATATAAATGAATTAGATTTAAATAGTTAACTTTAACTAGCTTATTGATGTATTCATTGATCAATGGGAACGTCAAGATACGGACCATATAAGGAGAATGCTGAGCCGATATTGGGGTTAGTAGGAAAAGTTATACTTAATGTATCAATTAATGCAATGGTCGAGCTAGCTGTTATCACTGTCCTATATACTTAATTTCATTTAAAATGTTTTTAAATAAGAAAAATAGATGAGTGAAATAACAAAAATATTCAGTCAAATAAATAAATAAATACCATATATTAAAGTAAGATTTTTATATTTATTACATTAATTTATAATACCTATATAGTTACATAATTATAAAGAATTAAAATGTTGTTAATGCAATATTGGGTTGATAGTACCAAATTGGTGTTCAGAAAATGTATAGAGTTGCTACAACGTGGGAAGGATTGCAGACAAGATTTACATTGATAGACCATTTATGGCAAAAGTATCTATGGAGCATCATAGAAGTAGGAAAATTGAACGACGGAAGAATGGAGATTGCGCAGTTGAGGGCAATGCGAACGGAGATATGGTGAAGATTGTGAGGCATGGCAATCGTGAAAAATTTGCAATGGAGGAGGAATCGCGACATGTAGTGCTGTGAGGAGTGTTGGTTGTTGATCAACTGCGGGAGGCAGTGCCATGACTCTACGGGATTTATCCTGAAAGCAATACTTCTCGACGGTGAAACTTTAATAAGC
The DNA here is from genome assembly GCA_015478945.1 of Trachelipus rathkii. Lineage (NCBI taxonomy): Eukaryota > Metazoa > Arthropoda > Malacostraca > Isopoda > Trachelipodidae > Trachelipus > Trachelipus rathkii. The sequence continues at coordinate 64,287 of JABUQX010076936.1, forward strand.
TACTCCCAATGTGTCCGGGACTTAAGCGTGTCTTATGTCTAGCCCTCGGCTGATACTGTCATTCCCCCAGCTTCTGTTCAATAAGACGAGAGCCCTCTGGATTCGCGGCAGAAGAGGATAATAGCTCATCAAGGTTGATGGGGGGTGACCTTGGTCGAAATTGTGCGAAGTTTCTGAAGCGCTACCTAAGTACAAAGTGGTTGCGTGGCTTCAGCGAAAGAGGGAGACGGCAGTCTTGCCTCTTCTGTTCACCGCGGCTTTTAGGATTTGCTAGTGTGGCTCCTGCGTGAGAATGGAAGAAAAACTAGTGTATATATGTTTCTTGCTGAGTAGTGGAGCAGCGGAGAGGATACATAGTTGTACAGCGATGAAACATTTGTAGTTCTTTAGAAATAAAGGCGGACTTTAAGCGCTGGAAGCGAATCTGAATAAATGCGACAAGAGTGGTCTTGGCTTAGGAATAAAATTCGAGATGGGGCGAATCGAATTATAGAAATTATACACTATGTTTGCAAATGGCCATATATAGGATTTACTGAGTGCACTCTCCCCGGCCAGCGAATCGGTGTCCAAAGCAGAACGGTATTGGAGTTCGATAAGAGATAATTATGGGATATATGCACGCATGATATGGATATCGGGATTATTGCTACTTATTCGAAGTAGGTCAACAGGAGAGTCGATTTGACTAGTCAACAGATCGATGCATTCAACTGGAAGTACATTCTCACGATGGGACGATGGATAGGCCTCCCGTGGAGATAACGAGATTCGTTTCGTTTTGATGGAAGTCATACAGTGTAGTAGAGTTGGGAAGGGCACTGACCATATCTAGCAAACAGTCGAAGTAAGATTCCATTTTGGCTACATCGGACTAAAGGCCAAGGCGCGGCGAGTAGACGTAAAAGAGAACAAATGCGAAGTCAGCTACTGCAAAGATTCTCTGACGCGAATGTATGACGTAAATAGTTAACTAGCAGTGCGATTTGCACATATCATATGGTACTCATACCAGAGTCTTAGAGTGTGTGATGTGCAAGTCAAAATTATGGGATCCCATCTTAGAATTGAGTACGTCTCAGATAGAACTTGTGAAGTTACAGGAATGAATTGGGCGAAACCATTTATAAGGTTCCAGGTTTCGTGGGAGGTGGCAGATTGAACCTTGCCAGAATTTCTTTTTTCTATAAAAGACTACATGCTGAGGTTTTGTGAGATAAGACCGAAATTAGACAGCGATGTGGCTTAACGTACCCACCTTGTTTGTGAATTATTCTCAATACTATTGAAGTTGCGGTACAGAGACAAATGGCAACCTGGTGTCGGCTGTATATTAGGCAAGGTCATCAACATAGGGAGAAATAATTGGAAGGACTTCGATAATGGATAGAGGTAATGGGATCTGTCCACCTGCATTTCTAGAGTACATATAGATATAACATGTGACACTGATATAGAGAACAATATACTTAAGTCAGCACGGAAATTCACTTTCACACAGATAAATGCTCGGCGTTGATATGCATCATTAGGTATAAGCACCCAATTTAGTGATATGGGATCTAGTTATGCCAGATTTGACATGTAATAAAAGAGGGGAGCTGTCGACAAGTAAACACACAAGCTGAGTGGGACAGAATTAAAGAGAAACCATGTACCATCGAGGTTAGGTTATCTTCCAGACTATAATGCTTTAATCTTACAAAAAGTGTAAAAATAAAAGATACACCAATGATATCATGCTTCTTGTAGGAGAAGGTGCTTTCTCAGATGTCATGTGCCAGGTGTTTTACACCAAATCTGATTTGCGGAAGAGCGTTCTGGGATCGCGGGGCCGTCTCTCGTCTCGAGCAGATGCGTATCTAGAGTCCTTCCGTTGGTATCTGGTATAGAATATACCAGAGTCTTGGAGAGAGTATCATGGACAGTAGTCATAGACCCGCCGAGTAAAGCGCGCGCTCTTCGAAAGAGAGGATTAAGTTCTCTCCAGACTAGCTAATCACAATTTATACGGAGGCATTCATCCGACAACATCTGAGTACTCTTTAGGTTGTTCTCCGAACTATCGCAGTACGTCTCTTAATCCTAGGTTTCAGATAGTGGGATACATAAGCTGACAGATATCGACAATATTGGTATACTGAGCACAGAGAGGAGGTCACGTTAGATCCGAATTGGTCATGTTTTTAGATGAGGGATTATGTATGCACGCTGAAATGCATGGATGATATAGAGACAGCGGTAGATATATAGGTAGCAGCAAAGTATCATAGTGTTCAGCTAGCGAAGGAGTAACTGGATACATTGAGGCGTTAACTCTATCTGTCCACGCTCGAAGTGCTGACACTTCTTTTGTCTCATAGTCGTGTAAAATAGATAGATAATAGAGTACTGATCGTTCTCTTTCCTTGTGTGATGTTAATCACCATCTCGCATACTTAGACGTCGAAGAAAACTCAGTGAGCTATAAGACTTTAATCTGTTTAATTTCTCCTTATATTTAGCCTGATTTCTAGCTCAGCGTACCTTAACCTCAAACATTATATGTTTCAAATTAGTGCACTGATGTGGAGATTTAAGATTAGCTACCAACTGGTGTTTTTTTTGAAGTATAATATTTCGTAATGTCAACATGCGTTAAAATATTATGAAAGAAGTCTGAATTACAACTCTTTATTATCATATATCATTCTCTGAATATATGTGACAGAATCTGAAGATGAATACGTTTACAAGTTGGAGTTCTCAATGTCTTGTCGAGTACATGAGTTTCATATTGAACCTAGTTCATCATTCATATGTAAGATTGGTTATACGTGTGAGAACGTGGTACAGTAATTAGTATCTTAGGATTTTGAAAAAATACGCTACCAGTTTAATTCGATGAATCATTACATTATTACGCGGTCTAGCATACCAGAATAATGTGTAAGCATGAGCAAATCTTACACTTATTATGCACACTGTAACTTTGGTACAATACGTCTTCACTTTTATTCTTTCGTAGCATTCAGAAGTTACTTCAATCTAGAGTCTATCTAACGTTACTATCACATTACCTCTTGTTATCATTGCGAACATATTAAAAGATATAGCAGACGTATATATTTTATAGTCAGGGATGGAAGTTTTAAAACCAACTATCACATATTTCTATATGACGTACAGTATCGTATAAGGTACACAGAAGAATAGTTACGATTAACGTCCTTCGGTACACAGGAACTGTGAAGGCATTTTTTCTATATACAAAAAATGATTAGTTCTTCTATCCATGAGCAATCGAAGGGCTTGCTGTTGTGTATTTCAATACGCATTGACTAAGAAGTCGATTAGAAGTCATACTTTATTACTAAATAACACAAGATATCTACATGATATTTTTAACAGATCTGATGATAATTATTATTGAGAGTGAAACGAGTGGGTTCGCCAATCACGCGTAGGTGACTTATATTGTTAAACGAATATAAAATCATCAGCGTGCTGAGCTGTAGATGATGACATGTGGCTAGGAAAGTGGATGATATTTTCTCTGGATTTCTATTATTTGTAATAGTATTCTTGAATGAGGAGCGACGCGACGTTTGGAGCGCTATTATATGAGAACATTACTAACTACCATACCCGCGTTGCATTCTCATACGCGGAGCGTAATGACAGTATACTGATATAATCCTGGCAATATAGGTAGAATTGCCTAGAAAAATCAACTAATGATACTACTATTGATTTTGTGATCTTAACTGAATTAAATTAAATTGATTAAATAATAAAAACTATATATTGTCTCATCGACGTCTCTATATTAAAAGCTACAATTAGACGACAAATAAAATACTGAAAGAGGATAAGGCATATAGCTATAAACAATTTTCACTTTAAACTTGGAGTTGTTGACCTGGATAATATAATACGCATGGATCGTTCTGTACAAGGAGATTGCAAGATTTATTATGATCTAATACGTATTATTTGTAGCCTCATTCAGCGCGGATTTTAGCATAGTATATGTAATAGCTCAACGGGGGATTAGCAGAAACAAGGGTGTTGTACTATATACACTCACTTGTTGCTGACATGATAACCTGTCGTAGTGACAAACTGCTATAGGTAGACGCTATCACAAACATTCTTCGCAAACGTACATCTTATGGAGGAGAGTTTATTTACTGGAGAAATCATAGAGACGTCGTTCTCCTAAGCGAGACAGTATGTTTCACGAAGATGAATAGATAGTGCTCGCGATACGAATCCGGTGAGCAGAAGTAAGAGTGAGCAACTATATATGTGTGGGGTCGCGATACTTACAACTCAACTAATACGAGAGAGAATGATGAGAGGTGGGCAACAGGAGAGGATTCACACCAATAGGAGTAGGATAGTATATATATACATGTGTGTGTGTGTGTGTGTTTGTGTACGCACGCGAGCGCGAGCATGTGTGTCAATCAAAACCAGTAGTTTCCATAACCAATGCTCTTTGAGAAATACTCAATGTCTATGATTTACAAAGTTGAAATGCATGCGTCGTTTTAATAATTCGATTTTATTACGCTTTCACTATTCATTGTATTCATAATTCACCTTTCTCAGTTTTAATAAATAATATGTCAAAATCAATGCTTCTATGACAGGTGCGCGTGACGTCACTTCCGTTAAGGATAGAGTAAAGTATATAAAAAAAAAGCAATTATATTAATAGCATAGCAGGTGAGGCAACTTTTTGTCATTTTTCAATTCTTTTTAATCTTTTGTCACTGCAAAATTTTTAAAATAATAATAATTAATTATTTTTATTCGTGAAGCTACTTTTTATATCTTCCGGATTCTTTTCTGCAATTTGATCTTGAAATTTAGAATTTGATTTATTTTTCATACTCGAAAAATTAATATAATTATAATGGATCTTCTGGATTTGGTGAACTATTGAATTTCACATGAAAATTTGCATATTGCATTTATTATCCACAGGTTACTAAAATTATATTTACTTCCAGATAAATTTATAGGACTTTTCCTGTTACACTTTCCCATTTACAAACGCGTATGTAAAAATAAATTACGTTAAGTAAGGTTATGATACGTTAAGTAAGGTTATGTTAGGTTACGTTAGTTTATATAGATTTAAACTTTTTTTTTAATAGTTTTTTAAAGGTGGGAAGCTATTTTATCACTGCAGTTTAAATTTGACTCTGCACAATTTTATTTTACTTTTATGAAATGTGTTCGAATCCATGCAATCGATATGTTTATGGATGTGGAGACAGATAACAGACATTATCCCGATATCTAGTTATTTTGTTCTTAACTAGTTTTACTAGATGCATATTTAAGGTAGGCATTATAGATGCTGTGATTTTAATATCGATTCCAATATCGACATACGCGTTTGTAAATGGGAAAGTGTAACAGGAAAAGTCCTATAAATTTATCTGGAAGTAAATATAATTTTAGTAACCTGTGGATAATAAATGCAATATGCAAATTTTCATGTGAAATTCAATAGTTCACCAAATCCAGAAGATCCATTATAATTATATTTAATTTTCCACAGGTTACTAAAATTATATTTACTTCCAGATAAATTTATAGGACTTTTCCTGTTACACTTTCCCATTTACAAACGCGTATGTCGATATTGGAATCGATATTAAAATCACAGCATCTATAATGCCTACCTTAAATATGCATCTAGTAAAACTAGTTAAGAACAAAATAACTAGATATCGGGATAATGTCTGTTATCTGTCTCCACATCCATTAAACATATCGATGGGCATTAATATGGATCCTACAAAAAAAAGTAAAATAAAATTGAGTGAAGAATATTTAAACTGCAGTGATAAAATAGCTTCCCACCTTTAAAAAAACTATTAAAAAAAAAAAGTTTAAATCTATATAAACTAACATAACCTAACATAACCTTACTTAACGTATTTATAACCTCACTTAAACGTAATTTATTTTTATATTATAATTTAATTTTCACTTTTATTGTTAAAAAAAAAATGCTTTCTGCAAAGAAATCATTTGTTTCGAAAAACGTTATTAAGATATAAAAAAATGACAAGCTTAATTAGCGAAATCAGGGATTTAATGGGGGGGGGGAAAAACCAAAAAAAAAGGAGGGGGGCCAAAAAAAATATATAATACTATATATATAATATATATTATTATATATATATATATATAATATATATATATATATATATAATTAATAATATAAGTATATATATATATATATATATATATATATTATATATATATATAATGCAACTATCCTTAAAAAGGAAGTTACATTAAAGTGGCATAATATCGACAATCCGTCCACGGCGAACTCTGCTCCATTGCAGCCCCAGCAGTGGTCACGTGTTAGCTTAAAACTCCAATAGAAAGATCGCGAAAGTTTCAACAAGTTGCTTTTTTTTTATCATGTTTTAATTTTTCCAAAAATTTTTTTTTTATATATTTTTTAAGGGCCGAGCCGACGGAGGGACAGGAGGGGGGGACGAAGTCCCCCCCGTCAATCCCCCGCTTGGGCCGAGAGACCCTGACTCTTTCAAAACTTTGCTAGGTTTACCCTTGGGTTTCCTTTAGTTAAAAAAAAAAACTAAAAAAAAAAAACACTGTTTCATGGCAACCTTGTCGCACTATTGCCTTGAAATATATCGAAAAAAATACGATTTACATCCGGTTCGGTCGATATATATCCGCGTAACACCTTTTAAGGATAAGTTCCTATATATATATATATTATATATATATATAATAATTATATATATATATTATATAATATAATATATATATATATTATATATTATATATATATATATATATATATATATATATATATATATATATAATAATATATATTGATTTTAAGTCGATACTATATCGTAGATTTTTATAAATTACTAGTTAGCAATTATAATGAACTCTGATTGGTCGAAACGCTCGGAATGATTTACAATCCTCGAGGCATTATCGTTAAGTAGCATTTGAATTTTTGATTTTAAATAGATTTTCTTTTGATTATTAATTAATTATCTATTATTATTTAATTATTATTATTTATTATTATTATTATATTATTATTATTATTTTATTATTATTATTATTATTATAAGTTATGAAGTCTCCAATGATATACCTACATCCTATTCTTGTAGCCCAAAACAAATGTTGGAGTCATGCATATGAACATTTATTCTACTGGAACTCCGCCACCTGTACCCCTCGACACGTGAGTGATAATTAAAATAAAAAAAATATATTCACTCATTCATAGGAATATATATATATAAAATGATTTTGAAGTTTCAATAAAATTAATTTGACGTTATAAATATAAAAGTTTGAGACGTTTATAGCTTTTTTCAGGATAATTTATCAAATTTTTTATGCTCAACCGTCGTCTTTAAAGATAATTTTCAAACTAATGTCAAACCGAGCACCGGATATTTTGCGCACCGCCACCGCACCGCACTCTCACCAGGTAAGCCGCACCAACGCACCGCACAGCCACCGGTACCAGTATTTGTTGTCGCACCGCCAACCGCCACCAAAAAATTGAGCGCACCACGCACCGCACAACACGCGAACCGCATCCGCACCGGTACCCAGATTTGTGTGTTTTATGGGCGCCCCCGCTACCGCACCACTGCACAGCACAGCACCCGCCACCTGGTGACGTTCGTCGGCCAACCCATTCAAAACATTTCTGTACTTTTCATGAAAATCGGTTCTGGGATACGGTCAAAATTGACAATGAGCTCTATATACAAATAATATAAAAAATAAAATTGGTGATATGTGTTAACTTTTTCAGGGTCATTTTCGAAGATTTTTCTTACGTTTTTCCTTCTTGCAGGCATTTTAATATCTTTTATTTTAATAGTTTCTATGAAAATCGTAGAGTAGATTGTTTTGTACTTAATATCGTATGTTCCCTTAATATTATAGTAATACCTAATTATATATTATATAGGCCAATATTGGGTACCGCAGAACGGAAAAGGCTCCAAGTTTATTGATTAAGTATTAAGTTGTTGTAGAGATGATTTAGAGTAAAGTCAAAGTGATAGTTTTTAATAAATTCATAAAAATAATACGCCTGAATAACATCTTCAGCCTTATTAAAAATGTTAACTTATACAGGAGATATTATTTCGGTTACTTAATTATATATATTTGAGTTCTATTTTAAGCGATTTTCAATCAATAACAAAAGTTTTTTGGCAGGACCCTGCTAAATTTAGTCTATTTTTTTGCTTTTCATGCTAATTTAGGCATTAATTTTTTATTATTTTGATAAGGTTAGTTAGGTTAGTGGTGTATAGGCTAGGTAGGGTAATATGACAATAGGTAGGTTAGTTAGGTGATAGGTTTAGTAGGTTAGGTTAGTTTAGTTTAGGTTTAGGTTATATGTTAGGTTAGGTTAAGGGAAGTTAATAAATTAGTTTTATAGTAGGGCTATGTTTAAGTTGAATTTGTAATGAAATAAGATAGCAAGCAATAAATATGTGTCTGCTCTCGAATATCCTAAAGAAAAATTTAGTTCATTGTGAAATTTTTGTTTTCTATTAAATTTATTTGAAAGATAATTTTTATAGCATTAATAATAATAATAAAAGAATAGTAATAATAATGTGATAGAACGAGATATTTTTTTATATAAAGATGATATCATCTCAACACTTCGAAATAAATAATATAAAGATTAATTAATAATTAATAATAATCGATATAACAATAATTATATCTATAATATTATTAATAATATTATGAATAATAATAATAATGTAGGATATTATATAGAATAAATATTTAATAATATACGTAGTCAATCAATCCCGAATACGGACATTATGCATGTAACTATATTATTTATTTTAGACTATAACAGCTACAGGAAAATAAAAGACATTTTTGAATATCATCAGCTTGGATGATCTATTTTTTTTGTTTTTTATTACCTCATTAATCGAATAAAAATAAAAGATTTAACCGATTAAATAAGGACGTTCACTTGATTATTACAATCGAGAATATAGAAAAATGTTGGTATGTACTATTTAATATTCTGTGAATATAATTGAGCTGATATCTTCTGTGAAGTCAATACTGCTATGGAAATGACTACTGTTTTTAATTGAATACTCTCGATAGGGAAAGCGCGCAAAGGTGCTCGAAATTGAATTTTAATTGATTTCCTTTTCTTTTTTGAGACTAAAGAGAGTGATCCCGACGGCGGTTGCTGGGGTAAGACAACGAAAGCCAGGACAGAGTTCGGGGTGTCTTTCTTTCAGAGCCTCCAAGTTGAGCGTCGATATCTTCTAGCCTAAGAAGGATGTCTTAAATATATAAAGAATGATAAAATCATAACATTAATTATCCAGAGCAAATAATAACAAAAACAGCTATTTGGTTTAATCTTACTTTAGTACAATCTCGTTTAATTTACTGCAGGAATGGAAGTGATTGATGTAAGACGTTATACCCTTGCCAGATCACTAAATTAATTCTACTATATCTATCTAATATTTAATTAGTTCTTAATATATAAATATATTAGAACGAAATGACATTTTAAAGTTCCGAGATGAAATTGTTCTGTCTAGAAATAAAATAAAAAAAATAATTATGATATTTATTAATTCCTGTAGCTGTTAAAGTTTTAAAGTTACATGCATTGGGCTTTCGGATGTAATGCTTAGGCAATAATAATAATATGATGATAATTAATAATAAATTATAATAATATAAATAATAATATAATTAAATTAATTTATAATAATCACAATAATTAATTTCTCTGCAACAAATCAAGGACATGAAATAGTGATTAAAATAATTACAAAATATAAATAATATATATAATGCCGCAATAATAATGATAAAATTTAATCTGAAAATTAAGATTCACTTTAGTTTTATAACTAATGATTAATTATCATTTTTTATCATGAACTTTACAATTGATAATATGAAACGAGCTTAGTACATTTTTTCTTTTCCTTTTTTTTTCTCTCTCCTCTCTTTTTTTCATTCAAATTTCGAAGAAAAGAATTTGTAATACCAGGGATAAAATTCTCATTATTCTAATATAAGATATTCGTATATTTTATCGTATATTTACAATCCTAGTTACAACATCTTTCCTTTAACCTTTGTGTGATTTCAAAATTTGAAATTAGCATAGAACATATCATAAAGAAATGCCCTGATCAATTTCTTTGAATAAGTTTATACTTGTTTGTTAATATTTACGTTAAGTTATTAAATATTGCGACCTTCGTGAATCTGGCAATATTAACAGGTTTTTCCTTGTGTGCTAAATTAGGATAAAGATTGTTCTAATAATAAGAATTAAACTTATAATTTATATTATTTATTTATACTATAAGATGAGACTAACCTCTAATTAAAAATGAATCCAATTATTATATATATATATATTATATAGATATATATATAATAATATATAATAATATATAATATATATATATAATATAATTATATAATATATTTATAATTTATATTAATATTATTATATTAATATAATTATTTTTATAATTATAATATATATAATATATTTAATTTATTTATTATAATATAATATAATATATATATTTATATATTTAATATTATAATTATATATAATTAATTATAAATATTATATATATATATATATTTATTTAATATTAATATAATATTATTATTATATTATTAATATATATAATATTATTATATATATAATATATAATAATAATATTAAGTAATATATATATAGTGGTAGCTAAACACACTCTTACGGCAAGGGTTCATTTTCAAGAGAGCGGCAAAAAAATCAAAAATACTAAACAAAAGGATAAATAAAATACCCACGCCTAATGCAACAATTCCCGTAAAAATGTAAATAAGTGAAAAGACGTAGGCTACTTTAAAGCAGAGGAAGATTGATATTTACAGCAGGAAAAAAAAAGTGTGAAATCATTAGAGTGAATCTACAAACAGATGTGCTTGGAAAGAATAGAGGCAACCCTACATAAACTAATAGACGCGAGCCTTTGTCTCCATTATTCACACAAATATTCATTGTGAGGAGCAATTATGTAACTTCGTGGTTACGAGTTGGTCGACAATATGTAATGGTTGTGTCATAAGAATGCTGTGAATTAGTAAGTAACCAAAATTAACAAGTGTCTCGACAGAGAAACATAAATAGCCCAATCTATATCGATGGGCAGACCTAGAGACCCTTTATCAAAGGCTGGAGGAGGATAGAGCTGTTTTTCGTTGGAGTTATTAATGTATATATTAGAATATTGCGAGCGCATTGAGGTAACCGATGACAGAATTCTCAGAAGACTTTCCTCTTTGTATGCAGGTCTCATTTTTGCTGTTCTTACAACCAATTTGTTCGTAATGGGACCTCCAAGTGGACAATTCATAAGCTTTCTTTAATGAATTCAAGTTAGTATCACACTTGTTTTTTGTGATATACATCAGTTAATATAGCCGTTGGTCGAAGGGGATAATAAAAGTTTGGAGGTGTATAATGTATTGTTGTGAGATTATTGATCGATATATGTTTAGTTTTAAGAGAAGATTTAGACGAATGTGAAGATTTAGAAGAGGAAGAAGAAGAGTAGATTGCAAAGTTGGAGAATTGTAATCTGGAAAGTTGTAGTAATCGCGAATGGCATACTCTAGATTGTAAAAGAGGATGGCAAAGACTTGATAATGAGTGCGAAGATATGAAGAGTTTGTCATAGGACATAAGAGTGACAAAGTTAGAAGTGGTCAACTAAGAATTTATCTAATAATTGGTGTAATATAGAAGATATAATATAGTTTGGAGATTGAACAAAACCTGAGATACTCCAACAATTGAGTAGATAAAGAAGGAAGAGGTTTGATCCATTGCGGAAGAATACCATCAAAATGTTAGATTGATTGTTAAAGAAAAACTATATCAAGAGTAAGCAAAGAGGTTGGAGGGACTTTCAAAGGAAGGTAGTTTAGAGATGAAGCTATCATGCCTAAATACCCGTCCGAAAGCAACTTTTATAGTAAATTATGTTCAAGTCCACCATCATAATACCCCCGTAGTTTAACCCTAGGGTAACGTGTGAAATACATAGATCAGTGATGAATATGAAAAAGTGAATATTGCTAACAGTTGACCTCGATGTGTGTCAAAAGCCTAACACTGTAAATTGACTGAAAAGCAGGTAAGAATGAGATTTCGTTATGCATCATGGGAAATGAGATTAAAGAGCATGTTTCAAAAGATTTTAAATGATTACATAATAACAAGTCAGAAGTTATAGTGAGGCGATATAAGTTATAGAATCGGGATCAGACTGTAATATATAATGCGAGACTTTTGCTACCGCAATTCGGTTGAATCTAGATGTCTACCTTATAGTAGCTTATGGGTCGTAGTGTGAGTTTAGATAGTCGAATACTTGACCTGAAGATGAGAGGACGCATGGCCGAGCCGCGAGAAGCACACACCTCACAACGCAAAAAGACTAATGTGAAATAATGTTGTTTTTCTCTGGTTAATCTTCTGATAAATTCTGAACACTTCATTTGATACTATCTTGTTTAATCTCCGATGGAAGACAACTTTGCCGGAGTGTCGATGATATAAATTATTTTTTGTAGTAGGGGTAAATTACAAATGTGTCGACGACCTAGTTTAAAATAGATTTGAGGAAATGGTATTTTTATAGATAGTTTAAGAGGAGTGATGCGACAGTTAGAGGGTTGAATTAGTGGAAAAAAGTAAGCCAAAGAGACTAGTCTTTTTCAGTAGGTAGAGTGTTAGCAAACAATAAATCGTCAGAACGGATTAAGGAGGTGGAAAAATGGTCAGATTTCACAGAAGTTGTTATAGCTAGAATATTAAAACCAATCGGCAAATAAAATTGCGGATGATTTTGATTGGGCTAGAATCCAATCTACCTATACCATATTGTGATAGCTTAAGGCACGCTTGGCTCTGTCATAAAATATTTACCTATGCAACTTATATTTCCTGGCAGATATAAATAATAAGTATAGAGAGCGACAGGTTAAGAGGAACGAGTGAGTTTTCCTCGTCCGATAGAGCAATGCACTCTTCTTAGGCGGGCACGAGAACAAGTACTATCGAACAGCAGATTTTTAGTCGAGAAAATGTGATTTACATTGTATAGAAAATTCTTTGAACTCATAAAACCTATATAATGACAGAATTTTGGTTTAATGATAGTAACCCAGCCCAGCCCCAATAATTAATAAAAGAATTACCTTAAATGTATCACACCAGTTGAAAGAAAAAGCAAAGGCAAAAGCATGCCACTATTTAGCTTAGCTAAACTAAAATTGTATTGCAAATGTCCAGAAATTGAAAACAAAAACAAAAACAAATGAAACCATTGCATGCTTCCCTAGGATTTAACTTCAATATAATAAAATTATATATCTTATTACCTTATATCAGGTAAATATTTTAGTTTGTTTCAGACATTTTCCCAAATGTCTTAGGGGCAAGAGAAACAATTATAAAATAAGATTTAAAGTGTGAGAGTTTTTATATTTTAATTATGTATATCCAAAATACTAAAGTCAAAATGATACATGCATAACATAATATAAATATATAAATTATTGTTAATAAGTATTATATATATTATTTAAGTAAGTATTACTATTGATTTTATTTTTTATATAATATATATATTATATATAATTTATTATATTATATATATATTATATTATATAATATTATATATATATTATAATATTATATATTATTATATATAATAAGTATTATATATTATAATAATAATATTATAATATTTATGTTGTTTCTGTATGTTTGTTTTGAAGGACTCTCAAGTCAGTTTTTGATTTTTTATTTATATTTTTAAACTAACATTATGCTTAGTATTAAGTGTGATAATAACTACAATGATATTTCAGTGGTGAATGACATGATCAAAAGTTCGAAATATTTTAAATAATAAATTTAAATAAATACACATTTTTATAAAATCATAATAAAATTTAAATAAAATTAAATTATCCCTCAATAAGTACGACACTTACAGAATAAAAACCATATAAATGACATACTTTTGGAAATCAAGCTATATCGTTATTAATAGCAATCTATAATTACTAAAAAATGTAAAAATTCAATAAAAACATAATAAATATAACCCATTTTAACAAATCTCGTTTATAAAATTAATCGTGATATTATTTTTTATAACCTTTATTATATATATCGAACCAAAATGCACAAGAGGTGTGAAGTATATGATGCAGAAGTGTGTTATTTTTTTAAAAAAACAAAAAAAAAATACAATGTAAAGTGATCTAAAATTAATATATAATAATAAAAATATTTTCTTTTAAAGTTATATGGACTATAATAATAATAATTGTGATACTTTTGATTTGATAGAATTAATCTTTTTCAAATATTTTAATATTATTTAAAATTATTTATTATATATATATAATAATATATATATAATAAATTTAAATATATATAATTAATAATATATTAATATTATATATATATATATTATTGATTTAATATATAATATTATATTATTATTATATATTTATATTATATAAATAATATATATATTATATATAATATATAATTAATATATATATATTATAATATATGTAAGTCAACACCACTTAACGATCTAAGGGTGACATATTATCAATGGATGGGGTAGCAAAATAATAACATAAAACAAAGTAATAAAGGAAAGTATAAAACTACCACCCTCTTAACGCAGTTCTCTTGTAGATATTGGTGAATGTCATGACTATAGCCTTAAAGAAAGGAATGATTTGAAAACATGCTAGTAAAAAAATGATAAATCAAGTAAGTTTTACAAAACAGTATGATGTCTTATATAGAATGATATAGTACCACAACATAATACGAGCCTTTTTTGTCTATCCATTTATTCACTACAATATGCTAATTTGAGAGCAAGTGCACCTCAGGTATAAACGAGGCGACATCAGTGGTGGTATAGGAAACCTAGTGAGTAAGTTCAAATAAATGTGAGTATAATCATAATTTCTATCAATATACACTGACCGATTAAGACCCTTATATATAATAACTGGTAGTAATATAACATGAAGCAGTAATGCAAAAAAAAATATAATATTCACGGCAATTCTACGTTACAGTAAATAATCTCCTAATCTTTCTATCAGAAGCCGTGACTATGTAGCCGGAAGTGATATGGGATAAGATCTCCAAAGTTAATTTTGCTTTATTTTTAGTATATCTCTAGATAGTCCTAAGTGAATGTTAATATTATATAAATTGTTTTTTATAGTTATTAACTTGCTTTTCACTGAAAGTATAGTCTGTGGATCGATATAAGGTTTTTTGATATATATATTAATATTAATTAATGGTATTTGTGTTATTTTGTAGTGTGGAGAAGATTGAATGAAGAAGGTTGAGATTATATTAAAGAGTTGAAATTCTTCTAACGAAGATTCGCCGTTATACCCACAGAGATAATTTCCCCTGATCCAAACATTCA
>JABUQX010076937.1:0-10000 GCA_015478945.1 Trachelipus rathkii
CAAACGTACTTCGTTCGGTCGTTTGGGTGTTTAACCGTTTTCGCATTTATCGTAGAAACGCTTTCGCGTTTTCGTGCGCCATACACCCTCTATCTTTGCGGCGCGATGTTGGTGCTTTATCTCTTTTCTATAGGTACCGCAGCGGCAGGTGCTCGAGGGAGCTTATCACTCGCTTACCTCCACCTTTACGTCGCCCTCGTAGAACTAGGGGTGCTGTGTCTGCACATGAGTTTTGTGTTGATGTAGGTAACTCCGGCTAGTTCGCTGCAGTGCTTCCTTCTTTCCTGCCACATCTGTTCTAAGAATTCTCTTCCATCTTCTGTGTTTCCTGTTGGATTTAATGTCCTCCACTTTAAAGCTTGCGTCTGTGCTCATCTGCACGTAATTTAATTTAGTTGTTTACTTCTGAGGCGTGTAACACCCCTCTTGAATAGGGCTCTGCCCGTGAGTGATTGGTGTCAACTGTAAAAAAAAAAAAAAAAAAAAAATATATATATATATATATATATATATATATATATATATATATATATATATATATATATATATATATATATATATATATATATATATATATATATATATATATATATATATATATATATATATATAATATATATATATATATATATATATATATCATCTATCTCATTTTCCCAAATTGAGAGTGAGGTGCGTAACATGCACCGGAAACAGAAAAGTTGGGGAAGAACATGACGCAAGTCGAAAGAAAGCCCAGCTTTATACCCATAAGTGAGAACTCGTCGCAGTCAGAAAATTGTTGGAGCAACACTGGATGCATAGATGACTTTTACAAAACAAACAGAAAACATAACATCAGCAAACAGGAAACTAAACATACTAAGAACCAAAGCCGACACTGACTCAATAATAATAAACAGATATCCACCACCATATACAAAAATACATCCATAACACTAAACTACGCCTCAACAATGTGGCATCGTTTTGACCAAGGGTAACATAAGAAAACTACAAAAACAAGACACTCAGAATTATAACAGGATGCACAACTACAACTCCACAACAACACTTACATAAAGAAACAAAAATATTACCCATAGACAAACACTTAATGATAGGCACTCAGCTCGACGCTAAAACAGAAACACCACAACACCCATGCTACACTTCATTTTCCAACCCCATTAATCACAGGTTAAAACAACCTCCATCCCTCCCTCATTATCACCCAAACAAATACTAAATAACATCCAACCTCAACAAAACGCATCTCATACACAAAACAAATACACACACACACCTAACCAAAGAAAATTATTTAAGAAACCGACAACTAAACAATATACTAAAAACTCATCCACCAGAAATAGCACCAGAATTTAACTCACTACCAAGAACCAGTCAGCCAAACTAAGATGCAATACACCACAAACTGGTAACATTATAAATATAGATTCAACCTTAACCAAACCAAAGCACTTCAAGCATCTGCACAAGATGCAACCGGGCCCCGGAAACTGTGTCACATTTCCTATGGTTGTCCCTCTAACAGATATCCCAGAGAACAACCTGGGAAATCACAGCCTTAAGCGATCTGTGGAGGAGGCCGGCAACAGTTGCGGGGTATCTGAGCAGAGTGTATCCGCTTCATACGACTTATGCCTCAGCCTTACTCCTAAAAGCCGGTGACACAGAAACAAACCCCGGACCTAGAATCTACATATGTCCAATATGCAACAAGATAGTGAGGAGAAACTCCATAAACTGCAATAGATGCAAACAATGGATCCACAAACACTGTTCCCATCTCACCACGCTACCCCCTTCAAAACACAATTGGATCTGCCAAGTCTGCACTCCAACCCCCACAACACACACATCACACAAACAAACCCACAATATAAACATATTACAATTCAACACAAACAGACTACACAACAAAACCAAAGAAATAGAAGTCTTTCTAAAACAACACAACATACACATAGCCAAGATACAAGAAGCCTACCTACTACCCGACAACAATCCATAACCAAAATTCTATGGCGATGATGCCATCTTCACACCCCAAAAACCACACTCTACTAACCCTTATACACAACTCACTATCATACACAAACACCATCTTACAAACTACAAAGGATTAAACGACAACACCACAAAAACACAGTCCTTCACAATAATGATAAACAAAAAACCACACAATCTAATAAACCTCTACATTCCCCACCACACCTCACCACAATGCCCCAGAAATTACAAACCAAACCTCTCTGAAATCTTCCACCCCCCACATGGTACAACGCCCAAGAAGCAAACCAAAGAGGAACCCACATCATAGCCAACCTTGAAAACCTCAACATCTTAAACAACACAAACAGCCACACTAGAAACCCACCTCAAACCAACCAAAAATGCACATCACCAGACCTAGGGTTGTGAAAAAACGGTTTTTTTTTAAAACAAAATGTTTTTTTTTGTTTTTTTTTAAAATTACCTCTTTTTATGTATATTAAAGATGTTTTAAATTATACAGTAGTACCAATACCCCTTCTAGGCCTAAATATTGACTATTAATACGGATTTTATATATACAGTATATATATATATATATATATATATATATATATATATATATATATATATATATATATATATATATATATATATATATATATATATATATATATATATATATATATATATATATATATATCGTATATATATATATATATATATATATATATATATATATATATATATATATATATATATATATATATATATATATATATATATATATATATATATATAGATAAATTCTTTAATCCTTTCTTCTCTTTCCAGCAAAAATTAATATAGAATTATCATAGTTTAGGCAAAGATTTGAGTATAATTTTAAAAAAGTAATTTATGGTTAAAAATAAAGAAATATTTAAAAGTTATAAAAGAATTATACAAAGATAAAAATAACAAATAAAAAGGATAATAAATAAAAAAATGAAGATATACCGGTATATGAAAAATATAAATCAAGACTAAGAAAAAGAACTCATCATCATACAAATCTCTGACATCCTCAATCAAAAAGAAAAAGAACTCATCATCATACAAATCTCTGACATCCTCAATCAAAAATGTAAATAATGTAAATAAAACTTACAAGAAGGAAGATATCATAAACTAGAAATTAAAAGGTAATGATAAATATATTTCTACTTTAATCATTTTATACTCAAATTTAAGACCTAATATACTAAACAAACAAAATGTCAAAAGAAGAAGAAACTGCAAAAGAAATTTTGGAAATAACAATGGATAAACTAACTAATATGATAAAGGAACTAATGGATAGTAAAGAAAAAGGAGTAACAAATGAACAAAGAAAATTGAATTTAATAATACCTAAATTTAGTGGAAAAAAAGAAGAATCTTTTGAAGAATACTTATTCAAGTTAAAAGTATGGAGAGAAGTATCTGAAGAAAAGGAAAAAA
This sequence comes from Trachelipus rathkii, assembly GCA_015478945.1. Classification (NCBI taxonomy): domain Eukaryota; kingdom Metazoa; phylum Arthropoda; class Malacostraca; order Isopoda; family Trachelipodidae; genus Trachelipus; species Trachelipus rathkii. The sequence continues at coordinate 3,481 of JABUQX010076937.1, forward strand.
CTAAAATAGCCCAAATAATAGGAGGTTTAGCAGGAGAACCACTAGAAGTAATTATGTCCTTAAATGAAAAAGAAATATGGACAGAAAATGGAGTAGAAATAATTATAAATACATTAAAAGAAAGATATAGTAGAAATAAAGAACAAGAAAGTTATCTTAAAGTACAAACACTGTTGAATATGCAACAAAGGAAAGGAGAATCTTTCAGAGAATATGTAGCAAGGTATGATAAAGCAAAAAGAGATTGTGAAAAACTGGATGACATTAAAATAAGTGATAAGGTACATTCATACCAATTGATTAGTAACTCTAATATGAAGGACATGGAAAGAAAGTTAATTATAAATAAGATTGAAGGAATTAAAACAAATATTTTCCTAACAACTAAAGAATCAATTATAAACATGATGGAATCAGTATGTGAAATTGTAGAAAAAGAAGGCACTAAAAATGAAAACTGGTATAATAATAATAAATTTTGTACAATATGTAAATACAATAATCATAACACTGATGAATGTTACTGGAGAGAAAGAACATTTAATGTTAATAAATGTGGTATTTGTAAAAGGAATAATCATAAAACAGAAGATTGCTTTTGGAATGAAGAATATAATAATGTGTGTTGGAAATGTAAAAAAGAAGGACACATAATGAAAAATTGTAAAGAAAATGAACAAATAGAAGAAAAAAATAAATCTATATTTTTCATAGAAAAAAATAATGAAAAACAATATTTGGAAAAAATTACTTCAATTATTGATACAGAAAAAGAAGATAGAATAAATGGACCAGAAAGAGAATTAGTAGAAAGAAAAATAAATAGAACATTTTTCAATAATAATGAAGAATATACTGACTCTAAAGGAATTAAATATCAAGAAGATGTAATGGCTATTATAGATAAAGTATAGAGACAGTAATTGGAGAATTGGGATTAACAAAATTGATTAGTGGATTAACTGATGAGGAATTACAATATATAAAAGACACACAAAAGTTTAAAAATGGTTGCTTTGTATTTGGAAAAACAGAATATAAAATATTAAAAGAAATATTATTGCCTTGTAAAATCAAAGGAAAGAGTTTTGATTTAAAAATCAATGTAATAGAAGGTGATATCCCTTTATTACTTGGTAAATCAGCTATGAAAAGAATGAAATTAAAAATTAATATTGAAGATGGAACTGTTGATATTTGTGATTTGAATCTACAGAAAGTACAAACTTTTGATAATGAAGGAGGACATTCCTGCATATTATTGAATAAAAAACAAAAGGAAACATGTTGGATCAGCCAATTTAAAGAAAATTGGATAAAAGAACAAGATAGAAAAGAAAAATTGAAAAAACTACATAGACAATTTGCCCATTGTGGAATAGAAAAATTATTTAAAACAATAAAAAATGCTAACGAAAAACAAGTAAAGGAAGAAGAGTTTTGGAATAATGTAAGAAAAGAATTGGAGCAAATTGTGAGAGAATGTGAAATATGTAAAAAATATAAGAAAACTCCACCAAGACCTGTGGTAGGTTTGCCATTAGCAAGTAAGTTTAATGAAATAATTCAATTAGATGTTGGAGAATTTGAGAATAATAAATTTTTAGTAATAATAGATCATGCAACAAGATATACACAAGCAGTTTGGTTAAAAAATAAAACTAGTAAAGAAATTATAGAAAGGTTAATTGAAAAATGGATTATATATTTTGGAAGTCCTAATGGTATCATGTCTGATGCAGGAAGAGAATTTCAAAATGAAGATATGGAAACTTTTACTACAAAAATGAATATCAGATTAATGAGTACAGCGGCAGAAAGCCCATGGAGTAATGGTTTATGTGAAAAGGTAGTAGGGTTACTTAAAGAATCATTATGTAAGTTAAAACAGGAAGGACATGACAGAAAGAATAGTATGGCATGGGCAATTTTTGCTAAGAATGGACTAACAAATTACTTGGGATATGCACCTAATCAACTTGTTTTTGGAAGAAATATAGGAATACCAAACATAGTAGATTGTGATAATGTAATAATAAGTGAAGAGAGAGATACTGATGACATGATTAAAGAATTATTAGAAACAATAGAACAAGCTCGAAAAATTCATATAGAAAATGAAAGTTCAGAGAAAATAAAACGTGCATTGAGAAGTCAAATAAGAGAACACATGTCAAAAGATATAAATATCGGTGAAGAAGTATATTACAAAAGAAACATTGATAAAGAATGGAGAGGACCAGCTAAAATAATGTGTGTAGATGGAAAAACCATCATAGTAAAACATGGAGGTACTTTAAGAGCTGTATCAAAAGTTCATTCAACAAGAATTCAAAAAAGTAAATTAAATGAAAATAATAAAGAAATTGAAGATAAAGAAGATGAAAAGAATGAATATGAAGAAGAAAGAAATGAAAACATGATAGATAATTTAAATGAGAATGGTAATGATACAGAAGAAATAATATGGTCAAAAATTATGGATGATGAAACTGATAATGAAAATCAAATTGAAGAAGAAGAAGAAGAAATGACATCAATTGATGAATATGAAGAAATTGATCAAAAAAATGTGAAAACTGGTAAATACTATGAAATGAAATTAAAGAATAATGAAGATATATTAAATTGTTATGTTATTAGTAGAGCTGGCAAAGCAACTAGTAAAAAATATAATAGATGTTATAACATACGTAATTTAAATACAAATAGAATATATGATATAGATTTGAAAGAATTTGAAAAAATATATGAATTAGATGTAATTGAAAATGAAGAAAATAGCGAGGAAGAATCGTTGGATGCAAGTGAGGAGATAATAGATGAAATAGATAGTGAAGATGAAGATGTGGAGATAAATCAAAGTTATTATAATCATTCCAATGAAGAAATTAAACAAGCAAAAATGATAGAGATAGAAAATTGGAAGAAGAACAATGTCTTTGAAGAAGTAAATGATAAAGGTGAAAGAGCAATTAATGTAAGATGGGTAATTAGTGAAAAATTATTGCAGAATAACAAGAAAAAATTTAAAGCTAGATTGGTAGCTAAAGGATATGAAGAAAAAGTGGAAGAAAAAACAGATGCACCAACGGTCTCATCTGAAGCAATGAAAATGATACTAACCATAGCTCAAGAAAAGAAATGGAAAATAAATGCTATGGATATTTCAGCAGCATACTTACAAGGAGATACAATAACAAGAAAAGTATATCTAAAACATCCACCAGAATTTGACAATGGTAAACTTTGGAGATTGAATAAAACCGTATATGGATTACAAGATGCTGCTATGATGTGGTATTTATCATTGAAAAAACAATTAATTAAGTTAGGTCTAAAACAAAGTAAAATGGAACCAACACTATTTATAATGAAAGATTCAAGTAATATAGAAGGATTATTATGTACACATGTAGATGATATTTTATGGGTAGGAAATAAAAAATTTGAAAACAATATAATAAATAAATTAAAAAACATTTTTGAAATAGGAGAAAGTAGTTCAGAATCATTTAAATATTTAGGAGTTCAATTATGTCAGGAAGAAAACATGATAATAATGGAGCAAAATAATTACTGGGAGAAGATTAAAATTAATGAAATAAAAACAAAAGAAAATAGGAAACTTAATAAAAGAGAAGTAAAAGAATACCAACAATTAATAGGAAAATTAAATTGGATGGCAAGAAATACAAGACCAGATTTAGCTTATATAGTTAGTAAAATGAGTAAGGGAGAAAAAGAACTGAGTATTAAAGACTATAAAGAACTTCATAGATTAATAAAAAAATACAGAAATGAATTAAATATCATACAAATAAATAATGAAAAAATTGAGAAATTAATAACATATTGTGATTCATCATTTGCTAATAGAGAAGGAGATAAAACACAATTAGGATGTATAATTTTCGCTATTGATAAAAAAGGAAAAATGATACCCATAATGTGGAAATCAAATAAATCAAAGAAAGTGAATCATTCAGTTATACAAGCAGAGGCAAATAGTTTGCTTGAAGGCATTGAACAAACATTATATATTCAAAAAATGTGGGAAGAAATTACCAATAATAAGATACCTATAATTATAAGAACAGATAGTAAGACACTTGTAGATACTCTAATGTCAGAAAGACAATCAAAAATTAAAAGTATGAGAATAATAATCTCAGCAATAAGAGAATATTTACATAATCAAGAAGTACACAAAATAGAATGGGTGAACAGTAATGATCAATTTGCTGATATTTTCACCAAAGAATTACATAATAAAAAAATGAAAAATGTAATCTCTAGAAGAGTGAATGATGAAAATAAAACAGCAAATAAGAACTTCTTCAAATGCAAAATGAATAAAAACAAATTTGAAGAAGCAGAGAGGTGGAAGAATGATAAATTCTTTTAATCCTTTCTTCTCTTTCCAGCAAAAATTAATATAGAATTATCATAGTTTAGGCAAAGATTTGAGTATAATTTTAAAAAAAGTAATTTATGGTTAAAAATAAAGAAATATTTAAAAGTTATAAAAGAATTATACAAAGATAAAAATAACAAATAAAAAGGATAATAAATAAAAAAATGAAGATATACCGGTATATGAAAAATATAAATCAAGACTAAGAAAAAGAACTCATCATCATACAAATCTCTGACATCCTCAATCAAAAAGAAAAAGAACTCATCATCATACAAATCTCTGACATCCTCAATCAAAAATGTAAATAATGTAAATAAAACTTACAAGAAGGAAGATATCATAAACTAGAAATTAAAAGGTAATGATAAATATATTTCTACTTTAATCATATATATATATATATATATATATATATATATATATATATATATATATATATATATATATATATATATATATATATATATATATATATATATATATATTTGATCAAATAGTGGTTTATTTAACAGCTGGTTTTAGGTTTCAGGAGAAAATGAGAATGGTAGGAAGTGATTGTTTTTGTAAGAGGAGAGGTATGTGTGTATAAGTAATACATTCTTTGAACACAAGAGTATCCATAAGTATAAACGAGAGTTGGTGTAGGTAGAGATGGTAGAAGTGAAAAGTATGATTGATTTTTTGTTGGTGAAGAAGGAGATGTTAAAGTATGTATTGGATGTTAAATCAGTGAGGGTTTAGGAATGGGATTGGATCATTATGTTGTTCTATGTAAATTAATTAGTGGAGAAATGGATGGAGAGGAAGGTGAAACGGAAGGAAGTGGGTAAAATTAAGAGTGAGAGGTTTAGTGAACAAGGTAATAAGGATAAGTATGTAAGAACGCTCGCAAAAAAAATCAGTTGAATGTGAACAAGTTGAAACTGAATAAATCTGGAAGCAAATGAAGGAAGCAATTGTTAGCAGTGCAAAAGAAGTATGTGGGTGTGCTAAAGTAGGAAGTAAGAATGATAACAGTGAGTGGTGGAATGAAGAGGTGATGCAAGCGGTTAAAAGTAAAAAAGAAGCGTGGTTGAATGTACTAAAAGCAAATGATGAAGTTTCAAAAGAAAGATGCTTGGAATTATTTAAGGAGGAAAAAAGGAATGCTAAAAGATGCATACGTAAGAGGAAAGAAGAGGTAAATGAACAGTTTGGAAGGAGGATGAATGGGGACTTACAAGGGAGTAGAATAGGAGCTCTTCTGGAAGGAAGCGTGTGAAAGGTTAAGAATTAGAATAAGGGAACCTGCTTAGAATAATGAATAGGGATGGTGTTTTTGTAACTGATGAAATGGATGTGAGTGGAGTGTGGAAAGAACACTTCGAGAATCTGCACAATATTAACAGTAATGAAGAGGTGAAAATGACTGTGTGTGGGTTTGATGGTACAAGAAGGAATAGTTATTTTGGGGATTAGGAGTTATTAGCAAAGAGAATGGGTAGAGTGGATTGAAGAATGGTAATTCTGCAGGCATAGATGAAATTACTGGTGAAATGATCAAGAACGGAGGCAAGATGGTGATTGATTGGATCTTGAAGTTGTGTAATAAAGCGTTTATGGAGGGTATAGTTTCGAGGGATTGGAGGAGAGCAGTAATAGTACCTTTATATAAGGGTAAGGGAGATAAAGGGAACTGTAGAAATTATAGGGTATTTAGTTTATTGGTATTGTAGGGAAGATATATGCTTATATTTTGGTGAAAGAGTGCGTCCAGTGACTGAAGGACTGATTGAGACGAAGAACAAAGGTGCATTTAGGAGTAGTAGAGGATGTGTGATCAAATCTTTACATTGAAGCAAATGATAGAAAATGAGAGAGAGGAAGAATAAATTGTATTTAGGTTTTATGGATTTGCAACAGGGGTATGATAGGGTTAATAGGGAAGGTCTATGACAGGGTTAGTGATATATGGTGTTGGCTTCTGAATGAATCAAAAGTTTGTATGATGATAGTGAGGCGTGTGTGTAAGGATAAATGGTGTCAAAAGTGATTGGTTTTATATAATAGCGGGGTGAGGCAGGGATGTGCTATGTCTCCTTGGTTTCAATTTGTATATGG
>JABUQX010076937.1:12500-27500 GCA_015478945.1 Trachelipus rathkii
CAGGCCCAGAACAATAACCCCTTACAAAACACCGATATTCACTCCTGTTATGCACTTTTCTTCTCGCCACTGCCAAACCCGCATTCCTTTACCGATTCAATCCGCTTTTTCTTCTGTCTGCCAGCAGGTCGATTTCCAGTACACTCACCACTATACATCAGCTTAACCAACCGACTATCATCCATCCTTTCCATATGAAAAAACCATCTCTACGTACTCTCGTTTATTCTCTCATTTACGCATTTCTTCACACCACACAACTCCCTAATGCGTTCATTCCTAATTTTATCAATTCTTCTCACACCTAACACGCCCCTAAGATTGTCCATCTGAACACATTACAATGTACCTTAGATCCTATACCTCTTATTTCACTACTATACATTAACTCAGGTAACAACATGCCCTCATGCAAAATTCTAGCACACTCAAGACTTAAGTCCTTTGTATGCACCGGATTATAAATATAATGATAAGGACGATAATAATGATAGTAGTAGTAGTAGTAATAATAATAATAATAATAATAATAATAATAATAATAATAATAATACCTGTAATTCTTTGGTGCTAGTTTCATACTTATGAGCATCTTCTTGAAGTCTCTTCTTCTGAAGAACAATATTTTGAAGTTTTGAAAGAGTTTGTCCCAAAGATGGATCCATGGATATAACATCCCGCAGACCAAGAGACCGTTCTTCTGATAATAACCATTTGTAAAAACACTCATGAAGGCCAACATCAAGCTGAATATATATATATATATATATATATATACTATATATATATATATATATATATATATATATATATATATATATATATATATATATATATATATATATATATATATATATATATATATATATATATATATATATATATATATATATATATATATATATATATATATTCTTTCTTTCTTTCTTCACCTTCCTCTTTGCCCCAAGATTGGGGGTAAGGTGCTGTACAAGCATCGGAAAAGAAAAGCAGTAGGAGAACATGACAAACGTCGAAAAGAAAGCCCAGCCTTACCGCCCCCTCTGTACCATTAATTAGTGAGAGCTCGTCACAGACAAAAAATCCACCCTAGAGCATCATAGGACCGCGACGGACCCTCACTATGGTAAATCGTCAATGTAAGGTTCATCCTGGCCCAGGTGGGCCACAACCATACCCCCATACAAAACCCACCATTCTCTCCTATCATGCACCTTTATTCTCGCCTCTGCCAAACTCACATTTCTCTCCTTCAGACATTCGTTCACCGACTCAATCCACTTTCTCTTCGGTCCCCCAGCCGGTCGGTTCCCAACACACTCTCCACTATACATCCGCTTAACCAACCGACTTTCATTCATCCTTTCCACATGACCAAACCATCTCAACATACTTTCATTTATTCTCTCATTTACCCCTTTCTTCACACCACACCACTCTCTAATACGTTCATTCCTCACTTTATTAATTCTTTTCACACCTAGCATGCCCCTAAGATTGTCCATCTGAACACATTGAACTTTAGATCTATACTTCTTATTCCAGACCATAGTCTCACTACCATACAATAACACAGGTAACAACATACCCTCATGTAAGACTCTAGCGCACTCAAGACTTGGTCCCTTTACATTCACCAACGATTTAATTGCCAGACACCTTGCTGCCATGCTCATCTTTCTACACTCTGCATCATCCGTTCCTTCTCATCCAACACATACTAAATATTTAAACTCAGACTTGCTCCAGCTGCTCATCATCTAGACCATAACTTCACACTGAGGACTGTCCTCACTCCCACAACCATAACCTTACTCTTATCTACGTTTACTTTCAAACCCTGCAATCTCTCCACCAATCCTCTCAAACTCTCTTCAGACTCCCACACAGAATTAAATCATCCATGAAATAGGTGGGCACCATCACCCAACTAACAACCTAGCTCACAGAAACACCATTTCCTGCCATCCCCCTACTATATATATAAATATAATGCATTAAAGCTTTATATATATATATATATATATATATATATATATATATATATATATATATATATATATATATATATATATATATATATATATATATAATATATATATATATAATAAATATATATATATATATATATATATATATATATATATATATATATATATATATATATATATATATATATATATATATATATATATATATATATATATATATATATATATATATATATATATAAATAAAGAATACTAAAGAATTCATACTAGGGAAAAAAATAAAGAGGTAAATGAGCAGTTTGGAAGGAGGATGAATGGGGACTTACAAGGGAATAGGAAGCTCTTCTGGAAGGAAGCGCGAAAGGTTAAGAATGAGAATAAGGGGAATCTGCTTAGAATAATGAATAGAGATGGTGCTTTCGTAACTGATGAAATGGATGTGAGGGGAGTGTGGAGGGAACACTTCGAAAATCTGCATAACATTGCAGGAATGAAGAGGTGATAGTGAATGTGTGTGGGTTTGATGGTGCAAGAAGGAATAGGTATTTTGGGGATGAGGTCATTAGTAAGGTAATGGGTAGAGTGAGAAAGTTGAAGAATGGTAAATCTGCAGGTATAGATGAAATTACTGGTGAAATGATCAAGAACGGAGGCGAGATGGTGATTGATTGGATTTAGAAGTTGTGTAACAAAGCGTTTATGGAGGGTATAGTTCCGAGGGATTGGAGGAGAGCAGTAATAGTACCCTTATATAAGGGTAAGGGAAAAAAGGGTAACTCGGAATTATAGGGGAATTTAAATAATAATAATAATAATAATAATAATAATAATAATAATAATAATAATAATAATAATAATATGCAGCAATCAAGATTATTCTCAAAAGTGGTTTGCTGCTTGTATATTTAATACCATGAGCTTATTTTTTAGGATTATTATAATAAATGAATTCCTTTTATTGATCATGAAACGTTAATATTTATGACTTGCATGTCTTTTAATCTTTTATGCTATATTTTAATGACATTTTATTTATAAAGATAAAAGACTGACGAATTAAAGAAATATAAAGGGTGAAATATTTTAAACGGAAAAGGGGATTTTAATTTCTGAAAATAAAGAAAGTTAATTCATTCCTCCTGATAAGCTTGAGGAGTAATCGTACCTGTAAAGACATTTTTGATTTGCATGACAGTTTGTACTACTATTAAATTTGCCTAACATTGTGAAAAATAAAGGCAACCATTTTAGGATTTTAAAAAATAAATAAATAAATAAAAAAGTGTGAATAAAATTAGCTAACATACCATTCTAGAGTCCATAACCGCTTTTGCCATAAATTTTCCCAGGAATTTGTATTTTGATTTGATCTTTGTAACATGCCCTGATTTCATATTCCTAGAAATGGGAAGAGGGTAAAGCCCATGACCACAAGCCACGTATTTCACAGCCTTGGCAACAGTATCACTTGTTCCCCCTTCATCTACAGTAACTGTTTCACCTCTCCATAATTCAAGGTCGGCTTTCTGAAGTTCCTTCGAAACAAGGGCATAAAATTCTAGCGTGGGTCCCAACCCTGTCCCAACTTCATTTTCATACTGTATCTCGAGCATAGCCCGAGATGATGCCAAATCCCCAATTACAGTTTCCGCTTGCTTTAGAATATCTTCCCGGGATACGGTTCGCTTGCGACGTTCGAGCCTTGGTGTCACCCTTTCGTTGCTGTCACTAGAATTCAATTCCGGTGCGGAATCCATTAGTCTTTGCAAAGCTCGATCACGATCGAAAGATACTGCATAGAAGAGTAACTGACGAGTTTCAAACGGAAACAGAAAAGGACTGAAATACAAAAAAATCAAAATCGATAAAATCCTTTTTGTAGGAAATGATGTAAATAATAATTTAACGTTGAGAGCAAACCTTTTTGTAGGAAATGCTGTAAACAATAATAATTCAATGTTGGAGCAAGTTGGTAAAATAATTTGTATGGAAAATAAATATGAACGTTGTCATGAGAAAAATAAAATTAAAAACAACAACACTGGCTCTATCTTAGTAATATAGATATTTTCAATGTTAATTAATCGTCAAAAAATTTAAAAACCATCAACAATATACAAACCAGGCATAGGCAATCTGAGGCAACCACTGCGGCAAATTTCCTGTCATAATCACCAATGGATCTTGCAACTGTCTATTGGCTTTTGCTGTCAATTTCATATTTATAAAATCCGATAAAAGTAAAGGTTGAGGAGATGCAGAAGGAGGATAGAGAGAACCATAATGCCTATTAAGAGCATATAATACCCGAAGGAGGGCTAATACCTCCACGCTCGGGTCTCTTACTGTTACACTTGCTGGTAAGTAAGAGCTTAATTGATTCTCCAAAACGCAATTTCGACCTCCAATAATAGTAGTTTCTGTAAAATAATAACATCAGTAATAGTTATTTGACTCTGAAAATACACATTATGTTCTGCTTTCAAGTAAAATGTGAAGATATTCAAATCTTTCAAAAACATTTTGTGAGAGTGGAACACAAATGAACAATACATTTTAAAATAAATAGAACAAAAGAATATATTTTAACAATATCATCGAAGAAACCAGAATTGAACGCCTATTTTTTAACAAAAATACACGATCAATATAGAAGTAATTATTATCAGACTAGACAAGCATCAACAACATAAAATACAATCAAATCTTAATCAATATAACTCTGAAAACACGTTAACAACACAGATGAAATTACTAAAAATTTTCCAAACTATAGTCATAAATATCAATCGTAAGACTTAAATTTTGATTTAATACAGGAAATATAAAGTTTAAAATATTTCTTCTTTTAGCTTACATAAATTAATATTATTATTACTACTGACCAACTTTGAAGGGGCATATCAAGTGGATTTTGTATGTGTAGTACTTTGGAACTTTACTAGGCAAGTATCAGTTGCCTCTTTTAAATTTTACAGTATAATAATATAATAAAATATCCGTGTGAGTTTTTTTTTTTTGGGGGGGAAGGGGGAAAGAATTTCCACAACATATGTACTGCATGTTGCAAGAGGCGACTAAAAAGACATTAGTAACTGGGTTTGAGTTCCGCTATCTATTAATTATGCCATAGAAATGCTCATGCTTGCCTTGAATTTTTGGAGAAAAAAAATGACAGCTGAATAATAATAATAATAATAATAATAATAATAATAATAATAATAATAATAATAATAATAAAAATAATGATTGAAAATTTTTCAGTTACTTATAAAATTATATAAGTGTTTAAAAATTACAAAATATTACTATTTTAAACTGAAAAGGAATGCTGGGGTGATGCGTACGCCCTATGAGCCCATAATAATAATAATAATAATAATAATAACCTGAGAAAAAAAGTTCCCCTTTCTTCTTTGGGCTTGGCTTTGATCCTGATTTCCCTTTTCTACCTGAAGGAGGTCTGCTAGATTCCTCTTGAATAGGCCTAATGAATATATATATATATATATATATATAGATAGATATATAGATAGATATATAGATAGATATAGATAGATATATATATATATATATATATATATATATATATATATATTTATATATATATATATATAATATATATATATATATATATATATATATATATATATATATATATATATATATATATATATATATATATATAATATATTTCTTTCTTTCTTTCTTTATCCACCTTTTTTTCCCAAGATTGGGAGTAAGGTGCGCTACAAGCATCGGAAAAGAAAAGCAGTAGGAGAATATGACAAATGTCGAAAAGAAAGCCCAGCCTTACCGCCCCCTCTGTACCATTAATTAGTGAAAACTCGTCACAGACAGAAAATCCACCCTAGAGCTTCATGGGACACGACGGACCCTCACTATGGTAAATCGTCAATGTAAGGGTTCATCCCTTGGCCCAGGTGGGCCACATCCATGCCCCCATACAAAACCCCGCCATTCTCTCCTATCATGCACCTTTATTCTCGCCTCTGCCAAACTCACATTTCTCTCCTTCAGACATTCGTTCACCGACTCAATCCACTTTCTCTTCGGTCTCCCAGACGGTCGGTTCCCAACACACTCCCCACTATACATCCGCTTAACCAACCGACTATCATTCATCCTTTCCACATGACCAAACCATCTCAACATACTTTCATTTATTCTCTCATTTACCCCTTTCTTCACACCACACAACTCTCTAATACGTTCATTCCTCATTTTATTAATTCTTCTCACACCTAGCATGCCCCTAAGATTGTCCATCTGAACACATTGAACTTTAGATCTATACCTCTTATTCCAGACCATAGTCTCACTACCATACAATAACACAGGTAACAACATACCCTCATGTAAGACTCTAGCGCACTCAAGACTTAGTCCCTTTACATTCACCAACGATTTAATTACACCAGCAACCTTCCTGCCATTCACAACTTTCCTACTACACTCTGCATCATCCGTTCCCTTCTCATTCAACACATACCCTAAATATTTAAACTCAGACACTTGCTCCAGCTGCTCACCATCTAACATAACTTCACACTGAGGACTGTCCTCACTCACAACCATAACCTTACTCTTATCTACGTTTACTTTCAAACCCCTCCTTTTACATACCCTGCCAAATCTCTCTACCAATCCTCTCAAACACTCTTCAGATTCGCCACACAGAACCAAATCATCCGCATATAATAGGTAGGGCACCCTCCACTCATCTCCATTCTCCATCATTCTAACACCATTTCCTGCCATCCCCACCACATATATATATATATATATATATATATATATATATATATATATATATATATATATATATATATATATATATATATATATATATATATATATATATATATATTAATTATTTCAAATTTCAATAAACGATAAGATTTCAATTAAATAACCTAATGATTTGAGAATCTTACCTATAATAAATGGTGTGCGTCTGGAGCCCAAATTGAAGAATGTGAAACAGGGATTTCTGAATCAGTGTCAGCCTCGGGAAGTGGACGCGTCTGGGGAGGAATACTGTCGAATCGCTTGATAGACGGTCATATTATAAGGAAGGACGTGATCTCCTATTAAGAACTGAAGCTTGTGGCTGGGAGAACTTTGATTAACCGATACAGCCGCCTATATATATATATATATATATATATATATATAACAAATAAAAATATATATATATATATATATATATATATATAAACTATTTAATATACTGATACATATACTATATATATATATGGTATATATATATATATATATTTATTTATTTTAAGGCGGATGACAGACTTGTTGTATTATAAATTCGCTGATTGCCGTGGTCAAATTAACTCGCATTGCAAATGGGAAATATAAGTCATAAGTTACTAATATATATAAAAAATACAGGGTCTAGCAAGAAATACCGACAACAATTTATCTAATTGAACAATTCAGACTTGCAAAACACATTAAGATACAATCTAATATATATATATATATATATATATATATATATATATATATATATATATATATATATATATATATATATATATATATATATATATATATATATATATATATATATATATATATATATATATAATCAGTGAATATGAATAGTGAAGCCTGTGTAAGAATGAATGAAGTTGAAAGTGATAGTTTAATATTAATAGCGGAGTGAAGCAGGGATGAGTTATGTCTCCTTGGTTATTCAATCTGTATATGAATGGGGTTATGAAAGAATTAGAGGTGGGAGTGGCAGGGAAAGGTGTTAGAATAATGGAGAATGGAAGAGAATGGAGGGTGTCCTATCTATTATATGCGGGTGATTTGGTTTTGTGTGGCGAGTCTGAAGAGAGTTTGAGAGGATTGGTAGAGGGATTTGGCAGGGTGTGTAAAAGGAGGGGTTTGAAAGTAAACGTAGATAAGAGTAAGGTTATGGTTGTGAGTGAGGACAGTTCTCAGTGTGAAGTTATGTTGGATGACTGGAACAAGTTTCCGAGTTTAAATATTTAGGATACATGTTGGATGAAAAGGGGAACAGATGATGCAGTGTAGTAGGAAAGTTGTGAATGGTAGGAAGGTGGCTGGTGCAATTAAATCCTTGGTGGATGTAAAGGGACTAAGTCTTGAGTGCGCTAGGGTCTTTACATGAGGGTATGTTGTTACCTGTGTTAATGTATTGTAGTGAAACTGTGGTCTGAAATAATAGGTACAGATCTAAGGTACAATGTGTTCAGATGGACAATCTTAGGGGCGTGTTGTGAGAACATTTGGTAAAATAAGGAATGGACGCATAAGGGAGTTGTGTGGTGTGAAGAAAGGAGTGAATGAGAGAATAAATGAAAGTACATCGAGATGGTTTGGTCATGTGGAAAGGATGGATGATGGTTGGTTGGTTAAGCGGATATATATATTGGTGAGTATGCTGGGAATCAACCAGTTGAGAGACTGAAGAAAAAGTGGATTAGTCAGTAAAGGAATGTCTGGAGGAGAGGAATGTGAGTTTGGCAGAGGCGAGAGGGTAATAGGAGTGAATGGCAGGGTTTGGTGAGGTGGTGTGGATATGGTTGTGTTCCACCTGTGGTCCTTGAAGTGGTTATGAACCGGTATCATTGACGAGATGCCATAATGAGGGTCCGTCACAGTCCTGTGAAGCCCTATGGTGGATTTATCTGACTGCGAAGAGTTTTCACTTAAGAATATAAAGGGAGCGGTAAGAATTCCAGAGCCCCAACTAACTTATATTCCAATGGTTGGAAGAGGTCGCGATGGAATAGTTGAGGTTTCTACAAACATATCCACTTTGGTGTACGTAAATTTATCTGGTGAACAAGTTCTTCAAAAATCGAATAGTAGCCACGACAATTCCATTGAGGGAAGGGGGCCATGTTGTGCGTTGTACGTAAAGTACTATGCGTGTGTTTAGCGGCAATGTCAGAAGAAGAATCGGTTGGGGTGGGGGGCTGATTCGGGAGCAGTGATGGGGAGGAGCTGTAAATCAAGTAGTAAGAAATTGTCATACAACTGACTTATTTGGGTTGAACGATCGATGGGGGAGGGGGGGGATGAGGGCTTCGTGTGGTATTTGGTGGAGCCATTAATATGAAGCAAGTTGAGTTCAACGAAGTAAATATTGTATGGTTGCAGTTGGTCGCTGGAAGAGCAATCAGAATGCTCGTAATTAAAAGTGGAAGCAATGTGTTTCCACCGAGCAAGCAGATTCAGAACTGGGTGGAAAGAATGGGGTCAATTCCATCGAGACAGTGTAGAAAGGTGTCACAGGGAAAGGGTCACCTCTTTGTGATGGTGCTAGAGTTGTGAGGTTGCTTTCCAACATAGGCTCCGTTGGGTAAATAGGGAAAACAGTCTCTTTTGTGAGCGAGTCGAAGGGACACTCGGTGGTTTCCAGAGATTCTATGAAGCACCAAAGTCATGGGCTGGAGCCTTGTCAATGAGTTATTAGATGGGAGACAAAAAGACTGGACAAACTGAGTTAGGATGGGAGACCTCTGGGTTACCTTTTATGACGTCGGCTGCAACAGAACGCTTAGAGCGTTTGCGTTGATCAGTTTTCCGTTCACAAATTTCAAAAGTGCAATTAATGAGGGGACAGGGAGAAGACAAAAAGATTAGGTATATATGACAAGGTCACATACTTGTGCTGGGGCCTGAAAGGCTGCACAAAAAAAAAAAAAAAAAAAGTTCTTATTCACTATGTTATGCCTTAGTTACAACACCAAGACCATAAGAATTAATATCCCTAGGGTAATAAAATAATAATAATAATATATTATATATTATATATATACTTATATATATTATATATATATATATATTTATATAATATATTATATATATATATATCATATATATATATATATATATAATATATATATATATATATTATATATAATATATAGGATATATATATATATATATATATATATATATGATATATAAATATCCCTAGGTAAATAATATATATATATATATATATATATATATATATATATATATATATATCTCAGCGAGTAGTGCCTGTCTGTGAATTGTCGTCGGTATTCTTGCCATCTCCCAAAAAATACATAATAATACATACCAAGGTGTCATCTATATCTTCGTCTGAATTATCGTCATCTGAATTATCATCATCATCATCCCTTAGCCTTCCATAACCCCTTATAACAAGATACCTTTCGATTGCTTGCACAAGAGCCAAAGGATCTACTTTAACAGGTCCTCCTCTCCACTGTCTTAGACGAGAGCAATCAGGATGCCTTTGTAAATTACACTATGAAATAGGGAAAATTTTGTAATTGGTTAATTAGTCTAGATATATTTTATTATATTTCCAAATGATTGAAGATTTTCTATTCAAAACTCTTTTTAAAGTCCTACCTATTTTATGTTCATACCATCGAAAACGAAAATTTTAGGAAAATTACCTTTAGTTGGTGTGTGTTAAAGAATTTAATGGCTGATGTTGAACCTCCTCTACCAGATCCAGTGATTGTTGAACCTGGAAGGTCATGAACCTTAACCGGAAATTGCTCTAATTGATTCACACAGCCATTCAACTTAGCGACTAAAGCATTAAATGTAGCGATTCGATCTCTGTTCACTCCATCTAAACTAAGAGGGTTCAGCTGTATTTATATACAAAAAAAATAAATAAATAAAAAGACCATAGTTCAGTTCAGTTAGTTCTATAAATTTAAGTACCAATGCTTTCTATAAAATTAACATTCTACAATACTTACAGAACAACCGAGGAAGACGTGTAAAAAGTTTCGAAGTCTTTTATCTCTTGGTACTGAAGAGACTTTGGACAGAAGTGCAGAAGGAATTTGAGATTGAGTACCTGATTCAATAGAACTATTATCTAAAGGGTTTACTGTTACATATGAGAGGTCTCCAAGTACAGACGAAGCCACTTCAACACCACAATTCGAAGGAGAAGCAGAAGAAAAACTGCCTCAATGTGCAGATAAAACTTAACTACTAGCACTGCTAACCATTTTCAAAGGCAGTCAGAATAATTGAGAAGAGCTCTTACAAGACCCGAATGTATTACTTCAAATGGACTGATATCGCTTTCTCGAACTATTTCGCTAATTTCAGTTAATGATGAAATTGAACTTTCCGGCTGTACCCAAAAAGAAAAAATACGTTATTAGTCACAATCTGCATAAAATATAACAAATGGCATAGTTATGCAAAAAGGAAGCTACCGACATTACATTGAATATTTCACACAAGTCACATGCAATTACTAAACAATAAAAAAAAACAAATAAAAGATGACAGTGGTTGGTTCAAATACTTTAAATGCTATAGTAACTTATATGAAGGTCGATTCTATTTTAGAAAACTTTATTTATAATTTTCTACTACACGTGACATTACTAAAAAATTTTGCCAACCTACGGCTACTTATATGAAATGAAATGAAACTAACCTCTTGGTCTAACTGGTGAATAGATGCAATAAGTCTGTTTAAAACGGTTAAAGCTGGATGTGATGAGCCCTGTAATTCGGTGGTAAAATACTGTTCATTTAGACGCTGTGCTTGTTCTCTAATCCAATTCTTAATATATTCTCGATTGCTATTACTGCTATTACTACCACCACTACTACTATGAGTTATAACACTTCCTGAGTGATTATTTGAACTAGCTGTGCTGCTCACATTACTAGTTTTATCCTAAAAAGAAATAAATATATATATATATATATATATATATATATATATAATATATAATATATATATATTATAATATATATATATATATACTATATATATATCATTATTATATTATATATAATATATATAAATATATATATATTTCTTTCTTTCTTTCTTCAACTCCCCTTTGCCCCAAGATTGGGGGTAAGGTACTGTACAAGCATGGAAAAGAAAGCAGTAGGAGAACATGACAACGTCGAAAAGAAAGCCCAGCCTTAACCGCCCCTCTGTTACCATTAATTAGCGAGAGCTCGTCACAGACAGAAAATCCACCTAGAGCATCATGGGACCGGCGACGGACCCTCACTATGGTACTCGTCAATGTAAGGGTTCATCCCTGGCCCAGGTGGGCCAACCTCATAAAACCCCGCCATTCTCTCCTATCATGCACTTTATTTTCGCCTCTACCAAACTCACATTTCTCTCCTTCAGACATTCGTTCACGACTCAATCCACTTCCTCTCGGTCCTCCCAGCCGGTCGGTTCCCAACACACTCACCACTATACATCCCGCTTAACCAACCGACTAATATCTCATACCTTTCCACATGACCAAACCATCTCAACATATCTTTCATTTTTCTCTCATTTACCCCTTTCCTTCACACCACACCACTCTCTATACGTTCATTACTCTCTTTATCAATTCTTCTCACACTAGCACGCCCCTAAGAATTGTCCATCTGAACACATTGAAACTTTAGATCTATACTTCCTTATTCCAGACCATACGTCTCACTACATAACAATAACACAGGTAACAACATAACCCTCATGTAAGACCCTAGCACCTCAAGACTTAGTCCCTTTGCATTCACAAACGATTTAATTGCGCACGCCACCTTCCTGCCATTCACAATTTCCTACTACACTTGCATCGTCCGTTCCCTTCTCAACCCAACATATACCCTAATATTTAAACTCAGACACTTGTTTCTGCTGCTCACCATCTAACATAACTTAACACTGAGGAGTGTCCTCACTCACAAACCATAACCTTACTCTTACCAGTTTACTTTCAGCCCCTCCTTTTACAACACCCTGCCAATCTCTCTACCAATCTCTCAAACTCTCTTCAGATTCGCTCACAAAACCAAATCATCCGCATATAATAGGTACGGCACCCTCCACTCATCTCATTTCTCCACCAATTCTAAACACCATTTCCTGCCATCCCCACATCGAAAGTATCTTTCACTAAACCCATCCATATTAACCATTGAATTAACCAAAGGAGACATAAACAACCCTGTCTTACTCCGCTATTAATCCTTTGTTAGTAACCAATTACCATTGACCCATTTATTTTAAACACGCTTCCTATCGTCATACCATACTTTTTGATTCCTTCAGAAGCCTAACCACCAACACATATATCACTAACAACTGCTACATCACGCTTCCCTATTAACTCTATCATACGCTGTTGTAAATCCATAAAACCTAAATCACATATTTATTCTTCTTTCTCCCTCATTTTCTCATCATTTTGTTCAAAATTAAAGATTTTGATCCACACGATCCCTCTACCAACTCCTAAACGCACCTTGTTCTTCTCCAATCAGTCCTTCAGTCACTCGACGCACTCTTTTCAACGAATAAAATACCAGCATATACCTTCCCTACACACTCAGTAAACTTATTCCCTCTAATTTCTCCAGTTCCACAAAACTTCTTACCCTTATATAAGGGTACTATTACGCCTCCTCCAATCCCTTGGAAACTAAACCTCTATAAACGCTTTATTACACACTTCCAAATCCAATCTCAATCACCAATCTCGCCTCCGTTCTTGATCATTTTCACCAGTAATTTCATCTATACCTGCAGATTTACCATTCTTCAACTTTTTCACAATATATATATATATATCAATATTATATATGTATATAATATTTATATATATATATATATATATATATAATATATATATATATATATATATATATATATATATATATATATATATATATATATATATATATATATGCAACAGAAAAAACTTAAATTGATATAGTAATCAACTAGCAATGACATTTTTTTAACTTGCCTTCATATGATGACTATCATGTGCAGTACCAGCTGCACTTGCGGTTGAAGCAGCATTAGAGCTACTACATCTTCCCCAACGAACAGGATTGAAATTTGCTAAAAAGGATGCAGTTTTTCCAACTCCTCCAGTAGCACCACTATTTCCGCCGCCACTTGCAGCATTACTACTGCTGTTATTTCCACTAGTATTGCTATTTCCACTTAACAGTTTTGCTCTACCACCTATACCTCTCCATGTATCTCTACCAGCACTAAACCCTGTGTCTGTAAAATATAAAAAGTTATGGTTTATAATTTATGAAAACATTTAGGTATTCAAATAAAATAACTATGACTAAACTGAATTGTATTCAAAATAGCAACATAAGTTACTTACTTTTGATGAATAATTCACTAAACGTAGGTGAAGCATTTGCATCTTCTTGTCTTCCACTTCTTCTCCATCCTGTAGTAGTACTATTATTACTCGTTCTTGCGGGTGGCTTCGGTCGTTTACGTTTCAAAACGTCTGAAAGCCTTAACTGTGAAGGGCTACTTAGCTTTTCCTCTTCGGAGGTTGGAAAAGGATTGGATATAACTGTACTTGTTGGTGGTGAGGACATTGCAGGAGAACTTTCCATGCAATTTCCATTAAATGAGCGATTACTCGTGTGTAGGAGGGGACTACCACCTAAATTAATTGAGTTTGGACTATTTGTCCCACCCGAAAGAATTGATGAATTGAAACTACTGTCATAAATAGAAGGGGAGGAGGACTTGCTACTCCTTGAAACATTTACAGACACGGCTGAAACTAAACTGTCTGATTCGCATAAGCGTTTGATTTGATGCATAACTCCTTCACGACGAAAATAAATGGCAAATATTTGAGGTAATTTCTGCATTAACAGGTCGGCCATTTGCAGTGCTCCCACGATAATTTTTAAATCCAATGAAGACAACATTGTGGCAAGATGAGAAGAAACGGCCTAAAACAAATTATAACATTAATTAAAAGCAGTCTACTTTTATTTACAAACCTGAGCAAAACAACTATTATGAAAAATCTTGTAAAAGGAGGATTCTTAACTCTTTCTTATTTATATCCAACTAAAATAAACTACAATATTAATGGAATTAATGGTAAAATGATCAGAATGGAGGCGAGATTGTGATTGAGTAAATATAAAAGTTGTGTAACAAAAA
>JABUQX010076937.1:30000-36192 GCA_015478945.1 Trachelipus rathkii
GGTCTCTCGTTGCCACGAAGTCTAACTGGCGAATATACATTCCTATCTAAACCGATTTATGGTTTTCGCTCTTAAGTACGGGGATACTTGGGTGGTGGCGCTTGACATATTAAAAGCATTTGACCGAGTATGGCCCGCGTCACTGCTCTCTCATCAAGCTCCCCTCCTCTGGTTTCCTCCTTCTCTTTGCTTCTTATGTCTAAGCTTTCCTCAATCGCTCAATATCGGCTGTTGTTGAATGGGCGCCTTCTTCTTTTCTGTCAAAAGTGGTGTTCTCAGGGTTCTGTCTTATCTCCTACTTTATTCCTACTTTTCATCTATGAATCCTTCTCACTGCACTCTAACTTATCCATCGTATTCGATGACTCGACCTTATTTCTTTAACTCATATCAATTCTACTCCCCCTTTTACTTCTAGAATTGCTCTCGTCTTAATCTTTCCGATGTTATTCTCGCTGATGGATAGAAAAAACTTTGTGAAATTCACTTCTTTAAAACCCAACTTTTTGCAAATCTCCTTTCTCCAAAATCCTTCTAACTTTCGTGTCTCTTTCGACGGTTCTGTCGTCTCCTGTTGACAATATAAAACATCCTTGGCCTTAACATGAACAAAAAAATGTCTTGGAGACTCACATCACAAACGGTTGCTAGGGCGGCCTCAAAGAACTTGGGATTCTGTTTAGACTGTGAGACCTTTCTCTTTTTCTCAGTTGTTCTGCCTATATCAAGGTCTCAAATCCGCGCCCATGTAATGGAGTACTGCTCTCATTTTTATCTGGGTGGGGGGCTCTGGTTTCACCCGGCTTTGGATAGGTCGGGTCAGCGGCAAAAAGGCTTATAAAGCTGTTCTGTACTTTCCAGTTCACTTGACCTCTATCTTTGCGAGCGATGTTGGTGCTTTATTCTTCTATAGGTACCTGCAGCAGCAACCTGCTCGAAGGGAACTATACTTTTTTCGCGTACCACCATTTACGACGCCTTCGTAAGCACAAATAGGCTGCTGTATCTGCGCACGAGTATTTTGGTGACCATTGGTAACTCAGGCTAGTTTGCTGTGGTGCTTCCTTTCTTTCCCACCACCTCTGTTTTGTGGAATTTCTTCATCTTCTGTATTTCTACTGAATTTAATCTCCTCCACTTTAAAGGCCTGCGTCTGTGCTCATAATGCCGTAAATTTGCGCTAGAGGGTGAACTTTTGAGAGTACTCACCCCCTCCTTGAATAGGCTCTGCCCGTGAGTGGTGTGAAAACTGTAAAAAAAATCTTGAATAGGCAGAATATGTGGCAAATGACCTGAATCTCCTATTCCCCCATCCAAAACATCATTCAGATTATGCCAGAAAATCGTACTCTTTTTCAACATTACTATCAGATGGCTCATATGTCGCAACCAACACAATTTTGACATTTCAGAACTTAAATTTACTTTAGACTTCTAAGTATCCACACACAAATCTACATAGCTCTCTACACACCCACTCATCCGATTTGCAATCCTTTCCACAGGCACACAACACATTTCACACAAACATTTCCCACCGCTCATTTTTCACCGTTTCCTTTCATCTTTGTTTCAGTACAGCGAGCAAATCAAAATTTGCCCTTCTAAATACATCCATCACATCTCTCCTCATCTCCTCAATATTTATTCCTCTGAAATTTCATATACAGATACGATTCATACATTTTCGCCGAAGGATAGAAGGGCGCTTATTGCGATCACGACCTTCTCCGAGGCATGCATTAGCATTCCTGGCAAAAGATAAGTGGTAGTGGGCAGCCAACTCAACTACCACCGTCCCTTTTAGTCGCCTTCTACGACACGCAGGACATACGATGTGGGCAATTTTTTCTCTCTACACGTATGGATATAAGGGATAGGGTTGTCTGTAAGATGTTGTCTAGAAGAAGGGGTGTGGATATAAGTATGTGGTATATGTAAGATGTTGTCTGGGGATGAGTGTGGATATGAACGCATAACAGAAAGGCGACCATTAGGCACGGAATGTCATACATACCATAAGCAATGGGTTATATATATATTATATAATATATATTTTAAACATTTTAATATAAATAATAACTATAAATTAATATTAATTAATATTAATACTATCATATATATATATATTATTATAAAGATTATATATATCTAGAACTATATATATAGATTTTATTCCTCAATTATTTTATTATTATTAATTATTATTATTATTATAACGATTGAGTTTTAATATTATTCAAAAATTCTTAATATTTGTCAATTAATCGGCAAAATAATCGGCGAAATTTGCCGATGACGATACGATTTTTTAAAAAAATATGCCGATTTTTTGCCGATGAGACGATGGCGATGACGATTAATCGTCCCCTTCACTTAATTATAATATATATATTTATTATTATTATATATATATATATATATATATATATATATATATATATTATATATATATATATATATATATTATATATATTTTATATATATATTATATATTATATAATATATATATATTATATATATTATATATTATATTAATATATATATATATATAATTATATATATATATTTATAAATATATATATATATATTATATATATATATATATTAAAGAACATCTGTGAAAGATAAAGAGTCAGTTTTTCAACACATCAATTCACCTACTCATATTGGCTCCTTTTAATCTCTGAACAAAGAAATCCTGCAACATTTACCTAATGACAATGTTAAACTGGATTTTTTTTCTCTCTAACTTCTTTTCTCTTTAAACTCTTTACTTTCTTGGAAAACTTTTTGAAAATTCATTCCTTAACACCCTCACTTTCTTTCTCTTATAATTCGCTCCTTGACTAATTGTGATCCAAAGGTTCTTTTCAATCAGTTATTTTATTTAAGCATTAATTTATTTTTTAAATTATAATCTGATGATTCTGAATAACTTTTTTTTTATGTTATCAAAGATTTAAAAAAAAAAAAACCCACTGCAATTACTTACTTGACTTTTCAAAACTTGCTGCAATAAATCTGGACTAGAAAAGTGAACCATGCGTAATAGGGCTCTCAAACATTTATATCTGACTGCTGGTCCGGCAGAAGAACTATATACTTCATATAAAAGACTGAATAGAGATTTGATCAATGTGGAAGCCAAGTCAGGATCCTCTTTCAAACACACAGCTCTTGCATCTGAAGACTAAAAATTAAAAACCATATATATATATATAATATATATTATATATATATATATTATATAATATCTATATATATTATATATATTTATATTATAATATATATTATATATATATATATATATATTATATATATATATATACTAAGAGAAGAGAGAGAGAGAGAGAGAGAGAGAGAGAGAGAGAGAAATGAGATAGATATAGAAGAAAAAGAAAACCTAGAAATAAAGATAGAGACAGAGATAGAGATAGAGATAGAGATAAGATACGAGATAGAGGACAGAGAGAGACAGAAAGAGAACCAGAGAGAGAGAGAGAGAGAGAGAGAGAGAGAGAGAGAGAATATATATATATATTTATATATAAAATTTATATATACATATTTGTTTCAAAAAAACTTATATATATGTATATGAATAAAAACAGATTTGAAGAAGCAGAGAGGTGGAAGAATGATAAATTCTTTTAATCCTTTCTTCTCTTTCCAGCAAAAATTAATATAGAATTATCATAGTTTAGGCAAAGATTTGTGTATAATGTTAAAAAAAGTAATTTATGGTTAAAAATAAAGAAATATTTAAAAGTTATAAAAGAATTATACAAAGATAAAAATAACAAATAAAAAGGATAATAAATAAAAAAATGAAGATATACCGGTATATGAAAAATATAAATCAAGACTAAGAAAAAGAACTCATCATCATACAAATCTCTGACATCCTCAATCAAAAAGAAAAAGAACTCATCATCATACAAATCTCTGACATCCTCAATCAAAAATGTAAATAATGTAAATAAAACTTACAAGAAGGAAGATATCATAAACTAGAAATTAAAAGGTAATGATAAATATATTTCTACTTTAATCATTTTATACACAAATATAAGACCTACTATACTAAACAAACAAAATGTCAAAAGAAGAAGAAACTGCAAAAGAAATTTTGGAAATAACAATGGATAAACTAACTAATATGATAAAGGAACTAATGGATAGTAAAGAAAAAGGAGTAACAAATGAACAAAGAAAATTGAATTTAATAATACCTAAATTTAGTGGAAAAAAAGAAGAATCTTTTGAAGAATACTTATTCAAGTTAAAAGTATGGATAGAAGTATCTGAAGAAAAGGAAAAAACTAAAATAGCCCAAATAATAGGAGGTTTAGCAGGAGAACCACTAGAAGTAATTATGTCCTTAAATGAAAAAGAAATATGGACAGAAAATGGAGTAGAAATAATTATAAATACATTAAAAGAAAGATATAGTAGAAATAAAGAACAAGAAAGTTATCTTAAAGTACAAACACTATTGAATATGCAACAAAGGAAAGGAGAATCTTTCAGAGAATATGTAGCAAGGTATGATAAAGCAAAAAGAGATTGTGAAAAACTGGATGACATTAAAATAAGTGATAAGGTACATTCATACCAATTGATTAGTAACTCTAATATGAAGGACATGGAAAGAAAGTTAATTATAAATAAGATTGAAGGAATTAAAACAAATATTTTCCTAACAACCAAAGAATCAATTATAAACATGATGGAATCAGTATGTGAAATTGTAGAAAAAGAAGGCACTAAAAATGAAAACTGGTATAATAATTAATAAATTTTGTACAAATATGTAAATACATACATAACACTGAAGAATGCTACTGGAGAGAAGAACATTTAATGTTAATAAATGTGGTATTTGTAAGGAATAATCATAAAACAGAAGATTGCTTTTGGAATGAAGAATATAAAATGTGGTGGTTGGAAATGGTACAAAAGAAGGACACATAAATGAAAACTTTGTAAAAAAAATGACAGCAAATAGAAGAAAAAATAAATCTATATTTTTCATAGAAAAAAATAATGAAAACAATATTTGGAAAAAATTACTTCAATTATTGATACAGAAAAGAAGATGAATAATGAACCAGCAGAGAATTAAGAAGAATTTTATATCAAATTTTTGAACAAATAGTGATCTATATAACCTGACTCTAAAGGAATTAAATATCAAGAAGATGTAATGGCTATTATAGATACAGGAAGCATAGAGACAGTAATTGGAGAATTAGGATTAACAAAATTGATTAGTGGATTAACTGATGAGGAATTACAATATATAAAAGACACACAAAAGTTTAAAAAGTTGCTTTGTATTTGGAAAAACAGAATATAAAATATTAAAAGAAATATTATTGCCTTGTAAAATCAAAGGAAAGAGTTTTGATTTAAAAATCAATGTAATAGAAGGTGATATCCCTTTATTACTTGGTAAATCAGCTATGAAGAGAATGAAATTAAAAATTAATATTGAAGATGGAACTGTTGATATTTGTGATTTGAATCTACAGAAAGTACAAACTTTTGATAATGAAGGAGGACATTCCTGCATATTATTGAATAAAAAACAAAAGGAAACATGTTGGATCAGCCAATTTAAAGAAAATTGGATAAAAGAACAAGATAGAAAAGAAAAATTGAAAAAACTACATAGACAATTTGCCCATTGTGGAATAGAAAAATTATTTAAAACAATAAAAAATGCTAATGAAAAACAAGTAAAGGAAGAAGAGTTTTGGAATAATGTAAGAAAAGAATTGGAGCAAATTGTGAGAGAATGTGAAATATGTAAAAAATATAAGAAAACTCCACCAAGACCTGTGGTAGGTTTGCCATTAGCAAGTAAGTTTAATGAAATAATTCAATTAGATGTTGGAGAATTTGAGAATAATAAATTTTTAGTAATAATAGATCATGCAACAAGATATAGTTTTAGTTTGCGTTAAAAAATAAAACTAGTAAAGAAATTATAGAAAGGTTAATTGAAAATGGATTAATATATTTTGGAAGTCCTAATGGTATCATGTCTGATGCAGGAAGAGAATTTCAAAATAAAGATATGGAAACTTTTACTACAAAATTGAATATCAGATTAATGAGTACAGCGGGCAGAAAGCCCATGGAGTATTGGTTTATGTGAAAAGGTAGTAGGGTTACTTAAAGAAT